>JARTUT010002328.1:0-48399 GCA_030674115.1 Micraspis discolor | reverse complement strand
GTACTCATACTTGCCACCATGGAACAACTCCCGATAAGCTAGCGTTTCTGGGAAAGATGCGCTTATCTTCCCGAAACAAAATTAGAAGTGAGCCATCTATGTTTTTCAGACAAACTTTCTCACCCTTAGGTTTGTTGGTACTATGTTCCAGGGGTAACACCACCCATCTCCTCACTTTAAGTGTAGCATCTTCAAGAAACGTTTTACATTTACATTCTAGAATATCTGGGGGGCAGCTGAAATCGGATTTTCAATTTTCTCTTAGAGAAAAGAATAATTTTTTAACTTACCAACTGGTTCCCGGGCCGAGGCAATCTATACCACCTTTATATCTGCGAATTTGAAAAATAACATTATGAAATGAAAAAATTTAATTCAAGTTCTTCGGACTCACGTATATTTATTGATGCATTTCGCTTCATAATACAATACTTGGGTGTCCAAGTTTCGATCATCCCTCTTTTCAAGTTCGTACCAATCAGACCAAAGTGAATAAACAAGTGGTGATTGTGCGGTTTTTAATCCTAAAGGCCACTCGCAAAACTGTGAAATAAAAAGAAACAGAAGCACTCCAGCTCATTTGGACGAAAACTTGAAAGCATCTATAGCTTATTCATGGACTATTTACTTCAAAGGCTACTACCAGAGACAACCGAGACGGTCAACTCCATGCCAATTTTTGTCCGATGTTAAGAATTATGTTGTGTCACTGTCTCTTCCATCTCAACTAGCATACGTCTATCTTAGTCCCACTTTTCGAACCTATTTTCAGATGTCGCTGTATACATTAACGGGATGATTTAAAATATTTATGTGCAATATAAATAAAAAGAAAATTTTCGCATAGACCTAACCTACAAATATTTAAACTTGTATTGAAAACATTTGGCATGGTTCTTTTAATTTCAACCACCAACGTCTACAGTTGTAATTTGAGAAAAAGTGAGTTAATATTTACTCAAAAAGATGGGTGATAATCATTGTATTATATGCGGTGCTGTAGAGGACGAAGTCAATGATTTATTTTGTTCTCCTTCCAATACTGAGCGGTAAGAATAAAAGTTATATTTATTTGATCTTACTTTGGATGGAAAGTATATTATTTAAGTTAAAAATTTATTTTGTAGGATGAATTTGTGGAAGAATGCTCTTGGTCTTCGTTCTAGTGCTGTGATGGACATTTTAGTGAAAATTCTTTTACAAATTCAAATCGCAACAAGTTGAACAGACATGTTATTCCTATGGCTTGGGTCAACCCTTCATCAGACATTGAAGTTATGGAGAAATCACGGGCTGTAGGATCTATTGTATCGTCAGGTATTATGAATTAATGGTTTGTATTTTCAATATAATTAATTTGTTGTCATCTTTTCACTTGCGTAATATTTCATTTTTCCATGTGAGAACATTTGAATTCAATAAGTTACATGATTCCTTAAATGTTCAAACCTCGATCATTGTTTTAGGTAACATATCAGGCAGTGAGAGATCCCAAATAGCTGAGGAACAACGAAGTGCAAGTACTATAACAACTACAGGTATTACATTCTTCCAATCAAATTAGGTTTGTTGGCGTCAGTTTCGAACTGAGAGATGAACAAACCTATTATTTCAAATGCATCATCTTATTACAGTATTGTTGATTAACTGAAGCTTTTGATTTATGAAATATTATTTCATTATTATTTTCATTATTAACAGCTGATGGTGAAGTACATAATATATTGCAGGAGTCGCATGTTAGTGGATCATCCTCTTCAGATACTTAGATCCGACGTTACTTGAGGACTTGGGCTGTTCAACACAGGGATCGCATAAGGGATATAACGACTTCTTGAGATCTGCAGGATTGGCATTCCTTGGTGATGCAAAAAAATCAGAAGAAATTAACCAAAGCTAAAAAGGCATTTCATTTTATGTTTATTTTCTGTACAAAAAGGTGTCATCAATCTGAGAGCGTAATTTTTGTGCATATAATGTCCTTTGTACTAACTTCATGTAACTATTCCCTTTGTTCACATAGTAGCTTTGTTTGAGTTCCTATAATCTAATTCTTTGTTCACATACTGCTTTCTCTCTATTTCTTATAACTATCCCTCTCTTGTTGACATAATTACTTTTTAACTTCATATAACTATTTGCTTCATCTACATAATGCTTTATATCTATATCATATATCTCTATTTCCTTTGTTCATATATGTATTCTTTGTTTTGGTGATTCATATAACTCTGTTCACTTTATTCACACAATGCTTTTGCTTGGTTCATGTAACTTCTCATTTCATATTTGTGCCATAATGCTTTGTTTGATTCTTATAACTCGTTAATGCATGTTAGTTCATCCTTTGAGATAATATTGCCCTTAGTTCAGGTGTCTACCATAACAATGAATGCCTTATTTTCAGCTTTTCCAATGTAAGTTGCTGGAGTGCAACAAGATCATTTTTATTTACTATTACCTATATTACAATAGGAATTGCTAATCGCTCTGAGGGTCTGAAACCTGGGTAGGTCTGCCAGGAACATATGGAGACCTCCACGCCAGTGACTGATACTAGTATGGTTGATATGGAATAATGATTGTAACCAGTGCACGTGAAAATTGCCGGTGTTATATCGTTGGTTAATGTTGTTACGATGCCCCCTATCTCATATAATCATTGTGTATATTTCATGTTGGTTAGAAGTTGGTCATTTCACTCTGTGTAAACCCTTTCGCATTACTTATTCATGCAGTTGTTGTTGTGCATATTTTATACTGCCTCAACTTCCATTCTTTTACTGTCATGATGTACTTTCTTGTTGACCTAATGAATACTTCATTGGGTCAAATTATGTAGATTAGCTGCTTCCATTCATTTATATTGCTTGTTATCGTTTACCTATATCTGTTTTCTTGTCATTTATGTCCATAGTGCATTCTCATTATTCTGGTCCTTATTATTTACTCTTCGTTATGGATATTCTATCAAAAATTGTTAAGTGTTTATGCTATGATCTCAGCATTCAGTTCATCTATTCCCTCTGTATGCTCGTATTACATGATACTTCTTTAAGGGGTATCGAGATTGTGGACCATTCCTATACTGTTGTATGAGATTTCTTGGGTTCTACCTGGATCAAATGCCTTGATGGGCCGTTTCCAAAACGCCTTAAGACAGGGACTGTTATCATGTGCTAAGTAAGGCATGAGAGAAGACCTTTTCTTTTCCTCAACTATAAGCTTTCTGTCATTTTTTTCAGAGCCATAACTCCAGACTCCATGATCTCCCCTCGTTCCCATTTCCTTATCTCATATTGTGTTATGAATGTAGCTCCCTTCTGCCCATGGGCCGTGACCACGACAATGGTCATAATTAATCGTTCACCTCTTTACTATGATTGTGTATCCTGTTGCATTATTACAGTTTACTGTTTGCCATGATTCTATTCGATGTATTTGTACAAATTGAAGTTGCCATATGTTGCCATTTTTATTATTCTATTTGTATTATGGAAGTTGCTCTAATTATTATGATTACTATCTGTTTATTATTGTTATAGTAGTTTTAATTACTGTTATACATGCTCTAACTAGTTGTTGGGCTAATGATTGACTATTTAGTTTTAAACAAACGTCTACTATTTATCACCTAACATAATGAGCCATCTTTACTGAGGTTTTCCTATATTTTCCCAATAGCCTTAAATAAATAGCTAATTGTCTGAATCTTCTGTTTACATTTTATTTACCATCCTTGTTACTCCAATTATTTTCACTGATCTCAATTATCACGAACTTGAATTATTACTTAAACATAACATAGAGTCTACTACTCTTGCTTTAGACAATCGTCATTATATGTAATGAGTCTTTGTATCTGGAATCATTCAGACTCAATTAATCGTAGTTAGTTTTAAAATAATGTTTGTCCCACTGCATATCTGGCTCAATCTAATGAAGCAGTTTGTAAAGGCTCTTGTTAAGAATCATGCTCTTTTGCCTTTATATGGGGAAAAAGTGCCTCAGCTGAATAATGAAAGTCAAAGCAGGAATATTTGACGGCCCACAAATAAGAAAGCTGTTGAAAGTCCCTGACCATAAGTTGTTATTAATGATTTGAGATTGAACAAAATACAGGAATTCTGTTTTGCTAATTTATTCCAAAGTATTCTCTGTAGTGATATGAGGTTGATGGCTTATATTGAATGAGTCAGTGTGGATGTTGAATAATTTAAGATCACTTGCTGATCTCTTTATGAGCATTAAGGGTGCACTCATTTTTAGCTCCACTTAGACCGTTTTCCTGGCTAATTTAGGCTGACATTATTGAGAAGCAAAGGGTGGAAGATTTCACCAAGATATCAAATGTGTGGAGGATCGCTATGAAGGAAAGATCGATGGATATTTCACACATTGGCAGATTCTTGCTAGTCTTTACTATGGGATTGTTCTACAATACATTCAAGAATGGTACTCAAAAGAAGTTTTGAAATGTTTGATGAATATAGTTGTGGTTTAAATAGTGACTCACTGTTTATTTCTATAGTAAACTGTGAGATAATCTCTATATATCATTCGTGCACAAAAATTCCTTCAGTAATTTATTCTTTAAACAATGGCTTTTTCTTTTGAAATAGTGTATCGTATAATCTACAAAAATGTTGATATCTTAAAATTCGATGTGCACAAAACTAATAAAGTATATTTTGAGTTCTAGGGCATCAAATTCATATGAAATCACCTCCAAAATCTTTCGACACCAAAACCAATGTGTGACCCAGTGTTACTATATCATTAGGTGGAAAGTAAGCTACGACGATGTAAATTGAAGAAAAATGTGAGATATTGATAACGTCCACATACATACTGGCTTTATGTTTGAACAAGTCTGGATATTTTATGAGGTATAGAGCATTAATTTGAAATTCCGCAAGCCACTTTCTGTTCAACCTAATTCAGATATCTTCAAATTCTACTTGATCCAATTGATACTCTCAAGAGTTCTTGGAAGAAACACATGTTTATTAACTGGTAACTCTGACTAACATCTCTTACACTTAACTTCAATTTAGTTTTGTAAGGATAAAGCACTAAATATTCCTCACATACGACATATAAGGCTAGTGAGCCCCTTGGACTTGTATCATGCAAACAGGATGGAACAAATTGTGTATACGTCTTTTTGTAGGTTCTAATAGTGCTAATTCTTTTGAGTATTGATTATTCCTTCACACCACCTTTCAACAAAGGTCATCTCGGAAATTGTATTTCGGTCCGATAATGTCCTATGAATTGTGTTCTGAATATAAAACTTACACTGCGTCTAAGCAACAGACTCATCAATTTGATGATAATATAACGTGATAATACACATTTCAAACCGCTATATATTACAACTGAAGCTTTACCTCTTCCTTTATTCTACGTACTCATCCTTTACACTCATGGAACAAACTCCCTGATCAGCTGTAGCGTTTCTGGAAAGATACTTTTCTTCCTGAATCAAAATTAGAAGTGTGCCATCTATGTTTTTCAAGACATGGCTTTCTCACTCTTGGGTTTGTTGATGCTATCTGTTTGAGATAACACCACCCACCTCCTCACTTTAAGTGTAGTGTCTTAAGAAACGTTTTTTACATTTACATCTAGAATCTCTGGGGGCAGCTCAGTGTGTGATTTTCAATTTTCCTTTAGAGAAAGAATACCTTTTTCAACTTACCAATAACGTGGTTTCCAGTCCGAACTTGTCTATACCACCTTTATATCTGCGAATTTGAAAATGGGTCATTATGGAAATGAAAAATTTGAATTCAAGTTCTTCGGACTCACGTATATGTTATTGATGCACTTCAGCTACATAATACAATGCTCCCAGGTGTCCAGGATTTCTGATCATCCCTCTTTTTCAAGTTCGTACCAATCAGATTGAAGCGAATAAACAAGTGGTGATTGTGCGGTTTTCAATCCAAAGGCCACCGTAAACTGTGATGAAAAGAAACAGAAGCACTTCAGTCATTTGGAATGAAAACTTGAAAGCATCTATAGCTTATTCATGGACTATTTATAACAAAGGCTACTACTGTATAAATGAATGTTAGCTTCATTTTTCATGAACTCTATTGTATTTAATCTGAATTGATGCATCAGTTTGTTAAATCTGATAGCATAAAAATCGTATTTGAGCGTTGACAAAATAATTGTGTTATCATAACGTTATCATATAAGATGATTTTTTATGATTGCTATTTCCATTACGGTGTACTCATTACGAAACCATCAATACTCTGTTGCATATAACTCAATAGTTGCTGTCATAATAATGCTAAAATTACGTAAGACAGAAAACGTACTGGTTGTTAAGTCTTTGCAATTAGGATCACAATAAACGGAATCGAATTCGGTCCATGAACAGTGGTGGAGTTAAGTACTTATGTAATCCACATGCATTTAGAAGACAATCGGCAGAGTGCTCTCAGGTAGTAGATCCACAAAGCAGTTGAAATCCTGAAAATGAATCGAGATAATTTTTAGGTTCAACTAATTATTGATATTTAATTGTTTGAACTTGAATTTGATGTTAAAATGGCTTTTGACAACACCTCAAGGAACCATTAGCAATACTTCGCTAGCAAGGAAAATTAAATTCAAATCGACTTAACCAGTCGAGAGACTCAGAACAATTCTGAATTTGATTCTGAATCATTGCTGCTGAAATTTTACTTTGGGTATTCTATCTATTAGTATTTAATATTACGTCAAGATACTGATATAAAATGGTTGTTATTCTTTAAGATTTTTGATACACATTAGTCGTGAAAAACCTCCCAACTTTGATCTCTGCAGCTGAGAAAAGGTAAGAATCTATGATAATGAATGCTCCGCAGTGTCGAATTCCTTTCGTTCATATAGGCTTCAATGAGTATCTATCTATCTGTTCTCTATACGGATGACCTTTTGTCAACAAAATTAATTTTCACCATATATATATATATATATTGTTTTTGAACTTTTTAAATGACAATATTTAATTAGCAAACAATAAAGCATATAGATCAGGGTTAGTTGACAGTCTATACACAATTCAAGTGTATGACATAAAAGCCTCAGGAAAAAACTCTGTGAAAAAAACCCTGGCTCCCCGTCTAAGTGTGAAAATACAAAATAAGCTGACAGTATATTTCAGGACTTCTTTCTTCAAGAGTGATCTTCATTGGTGGACAGAGACTTCTTCAAGGTGTTCACATTGAATCTGGAAATAAAAAGACAAAAGCAGAAAAAGAACTGAATAACAAAAATATATATCATATTCGTTTGAAATTTACAACCCATTCCAAGAAAGAGTTGGAAACATCATGAATAGCCCTAAAACCATCTTGAAATTTATATGTGGGACAACTATCGATGAGATGAGTATTGTTTCTTCTTCTTCCACATTCACAACTTGCACTAGGAACTGAGTTCCATTTAAATAGCATGCCATTGGTACGACCATGACCTGTTCTCAAACGATTAAGAACTGTCCAAATTTTTCTTGGAAGATCAAACCAGGAACTTTTCAGAAGGATCAGAAACGAGATATTTATTGAACATTTCTGTAAGAGTTCCACCCAGTCTCCTCCATAATTCTTTATCACTTATGTTCATATTGAAAACGTATTACTGCCATAATGGTTTATGTGACTTCAATCTGGGAATTCTATTTTGAAAATATGAAATAATTGGGAATAAATTGGGAAAAAGAATGATATTTATTCCAAGAATTCAGAGCTGCAGTCTGTCTGCGAATATGGGGAGGACAATATTAGACAATACTGGTAACCAATGAACCGACAATGTAGATCTTATGGTGCCAGTAATTATTCTCATGGATGTATTCAATTGTGCATCTATTTTTGTGTATGTGCACTATCAAACCAAACAAACAACAATACTCAGCTACAGAAAAGACTAGGGCTAGAGATGCTGTACGAAGAGTGGAAGCATCAGCACCCCAAGAGATCCAGCTAATTTCTGAACAATATTATTCCTAGTTTTTTAGTTTTAGGCTCAGATCATTTAAATGAGCCTTGTAATTGAGAGATGAATCTAATTTAACTCCTAAAGTATTTTTGGATAGAAATTATGTTCGATAGGAAGAATCATTGAAAAGTTACAGCTAATTTTATATTTTTTTCATGGTTATTCAGATGGAAACAAGATACCTCTGTTTTGTTGGGATTTGGACATAATATACACTCAATAAAATAATTCTTTAAAATTTCCAGATCAGATGACAGTATGTTTTCCAGAGTATGGAAACTCAGATATTGGTAAGCTGCAATGTCGTCAGCATAAACAAATTTAAAATTAATTTTCACCATAATGTCTTGAGACTGAAAGATGCGCTTTTTTCCGATATCTTTATTCAGTATTCTGATAAGAAACACTTTCTTTTTTTATCCAGGATCCGACATCGAACGGATCTAACTTACCGTGCTGGAATAATTCCACAATGCCACACAGCTCTTTCTTTTTCGAAATCGCTATCATCATTCTGCTATAAAAAATTATACCTTGTTTATGGATCAATGAAAATAAAGAAGGCCTACTTGAAAAGTTCCTTTTTAAAGATCAATCGAAACCAAATATTCCATCTTTCAACATAACACTGACTTTGTGTATTTGAAGCATTTTTTTAAATTTTCATCTCCTAAAATTTGAAGATAAGTTATAAACTTGGTCGTTACCGTTTCATAAAGAATAAAAAAACTACAAACTACGATATGAACTCAGATCTAGCAAATTCCAAAAGAAAGTTTCAGAATAGTTACTCAAAATGAATGAATACGTACGATTTGCATTTGATCCGTTTTAATATACAATGAACAATAATAGTTTCTACTACTTTGATGTAAATGAGTATGAAATTCTGAAAGTTGTAAAAAGCTTTCCTATCAAAAAGAGTTGTGGAATTGATGATATAGATATGAGCGTGATCAAAAAATCGATTCAGTTTATAGTAGAACTACTAAAATTCATAATTAATAACAGTTTCAGAGAAGGAATTTTTCCTGACTTGGTAAAAACTGTAATAATCAAGCCACTGTTTAAGAAAGACGATCCTGGTTAGCTGAATAATTATCGCCCAATAAGCATTATAACTAATTTTTCTAAGATCTTCCAGAAAATGTTGTGCGTCAGATTATTGAATTTCCTTAAGAAATTCAATGTTATCAATGAAAGACAGCACGGTTACGTCAAGGGTAGAAATACCGAGACAGCTATGTTTGAGCTTCTTGAGAATATCATTAACTCATTTGAGGATGGATCTATTCCATCGGGCATATTTATAGATTTCACGAAAGCTTTTGATTCTGTTGTACATGAGATTCTTCTCAGTAGGTTGGAAACCTATGGTATGAGAGATAAACAACTAAATATCCTCAGAAGCTATTTGGACGGTCACAGATTGTCTCATTATCTATTGGAGGAAAAACATACCGCTCATCAAGGGTCACTACAAATGAAGGTTTTCCTCAGGGGAGCATTTTAGGACCCTTTTTAACTTTAAAATATGTGAATGATCTGCCTAATGTTATTCCCTGCTGGCAAGAATTTTTCACCAATTTCGCAGATGACACTCATATTTTGATAAATGCCAAGTCCTCTGACTTGTTGAAAATTCTTGTTCGTGATATCATTTTTTCAATGGATGAGTAGTGTCTAGCCCATAATTTGAGGATTAACCTAACAAAGACCAACTTCATTTCATTTTCTCACAGCTGATCACGATTCGTGTATATGACTGCTTTCTCCAATGGAGAACTCACAAAGCAGACTAAGTTTTTGGGTTTAACTATAGACTCACAGCTGACCTGGCAGCCTCACACTGAAAATGTTATTGCCAGACTTAGATCGGTGATCTATGCTCTGAGGGTGTCAAGATTTGATTCTTCGGAGTTCTTTCTGATGGCAGTATAGTACACAAATTTTCAGTCCGTCATACGGATTAATTTTCTGCGGAATCTGTATTTAAATTGCAGAAAATGGCAATACGGATAATATTTGGATTGGCATATAAGCAATCCGGTAGAAGCTTCTTCAGGAAGAATAGATTGCTCACATTGTCTGGGCTTCACACATACAAATCAATGCTGTTTTTTCGCGAGAATCCACAATATTTTCAGAGATTTTTACGCCCAGATATGTATCCAACACGCCACAATATGTTAGTGTATCCAAAGCATCGACTATCTTCCACGGAGAGGGGTTGCTCATACATGGCTGTGAGACTGTACAATCACCTTCTTAGTAATATCTGCTGTATAAAAGATGTGAAAATCTTCAAAAAACAATTATTTAATTCATCATCAGATTCAGAACCTTACTCTGTTTCTGAGTTTTTGTCAATTGGAAGCAGACTGTAGTCATTTAAGTACCTTGTTGACTTGCTTTGTATTTCATTCTTGAAATGATCTAACAAAATGAATAAAATTATTATTGTTGCAATACCAAATTATTAATATTAAATTATAATGAATCTATCATATTAATTTCAAGTGGAAACCTGATGAAAATGACCAATTCATACAATTCTGTGATGGAAAACATAATCTTGAACTTATTAGATCTCTCTTCCAAACAAATGGAGATAGTTTTGATTTAATGGGTGCAAATTAATCGCACTGAATATATCTATGAAATATCTGATAATTGATGATACTGAAGAAAATAATTAAAAAGAAATCGTACTATCCTTAACGCTCAGAAGAGCTATATTCACTTCTGAAATTCAGTACCTGGGAAATTTATCTTCGGAGAGAAATTGAAGCGAATATTACCGCTATCTAATTTACACCTCCATGTTTCTACACTGAAATTAATACTCGTACATAGCATACAAGTTGCATGGAATCCATTTCAAATAACTTATATAGAGATATTCGAATCGGTTCAGAAAATGTTGTTGAACATATTGAGTTTCGAATGTAATTCCATTTAAGGGTAGGGATTCAGATAACTATAAATTGAGGCTCAAGCATTTAAATTTCAATAATCTTGGGATTAACGGAAAGATCAATGAATTACTTTTTGTGCATGAACTTGTTACAAAACAAATTGAGCCTTAATATCCTCGAGAGAATTACTTTCTGAGCTACTCAAAGACACTGGAGTTCTAAAGAACTCTTCTATACATTGAGAAAGACTAGTGGCATGAAGTCATCTCTATATGTATAGAGCAGTGGCTACTGTGAATTACTGCCCTGTTGGGATTGATCTTGATTTGTTCGCTGACTGTATTATTAAAACTAAGAAAAAATTGAAAACAAGCATGATTTTTATTTTTTATTTTCTTTTATCGAGAGATTAATCAATTAATTGGAAAATATGTTACGATATGACTGGGGTCGACACTTTTATACGCTATATGTGGATATTGTTTATGGGATTTCACCGTTTGTATTCTTCCTTGCTTAATAAAAATATTCATTTTGGAAGTTTTGCAAATATTTGGTGTGGCCTCGAACAGCTTCAACAGAAATCAATCTTGTTGAATGATGATGATCAAAAACGATTGGACTTTCATGATCGAGGCTCACTAGTGTCACAGATAATCAACAATTTTTTTTACTGATTCCTCTGTTAGGAACCTTTTCAGGTTCCAAAAATAAAAACTCCTTCAGAATCGTAACTTTAACATAAGTATAATGTGAATTCTAAAAATGAAATAGAATATTGAACTAACCGCTTAAAAATAAGATATAAAATTTGAAATGAATAAAAAAAATTGTCATTCTGTAAAATAAAATTATGGCGGTAGCGTTCAATGGATGATCTATTACGAAAAACTGGATACAATAAAATATTTAAGAGTTTTGGCAAAGTTTATGCTCAAAATAAGTATTTGTTTATAAATGCTCTCTTAAATTCTGAATTAAATTCAGACATTGGAAGAAAAACCACTTGCCAGTGAGGTATTCAGCTGTAATATTGTTTTGAATGGAGAATTATGTAACATTTTCCGGAGAGCAATAAATCTGTATTTCTATCATAAATATTACAGACTGTTTTCTTTGAAATGAATATGGTGCATAAACAAGTATGTCTCTAAAATATTGGTCTACTGGTCTACTGAAAAGTTAAAGCTTAATTTTTTGTGCAATCTCAAAATATATTCAGAAGTGGCACTGCCAAATTTGAAACTTCAAATCGCTTATGAGTAAGCAATGGGTAAGAATTGGAAAAATTGATAGAATTGATATTATCCCTAGTGATCTTCTCAGTGTTTTTACTTGTATTAGTATAAAATATTTGATTATATATGATAGTTTATACCAAAAATATTCCCTAATTTCAAAATTCTGAAAAGTTAGAGTGTCAGTCAGGTGGGAAATTCCAATACTAAGTCTTGAATTATTTCTTCAAATTATTGGCCGAATGGATCAATGAACCGTGTATTATGAACATTGAATAACCGGTTCAGGATATTTTATAAACCACAATTTATGTATTCGTTCTATATTGTTTGAAACAATATGTTTTTGTATATATATATGAAGTTATATAATTTAAGAAAATTCGTGACTGAATATAAAGTATATAGATGATTCTCGTGGGTTAGCAGTCAAATAAAAAGTAGAAGACTCTTTTATCCTTTACTCGAGCTTTCAAAACAATTTGTTTCTTTTTCAAGAGTGCTGCAAATTATTAAAAATCAATTGGTAAACAGGTTACAGATCTTCAGTACTTACGATAGCGAGATTGATTATGAAATGATGTTCATTAAATCTTAATCTAATTAACATGAATTCAAGACCTTAAATTATGATAGCTCAAAAAATATAATAATGATTGACAATTTTTGGATGTCATTTAAAGACGTGAACATCGAAGTGGAATCTTGAGAGCTAGGCATATGTGATATACAATACAAGCTTTAATTTAGAATCAGATTACTTAGAATAAGAACATATGTTCGGTGTTAAAAGATTTTGTTATTCACTTATATCTAAGTTTGAAACGTTAGTCACATTTCTTGTTTTTTCTATAGAAATCAAGTAAGAATACATTGTGCTCAAAGAGTTAATATCCTTCCTAGAGTTCATGGAGTTATCATATTGTGATATTCTCACCATTTCCATAAATGTTCTTTTTTTGAAATTAGGTTCTGAATCTAATATTTTTATATTTTCATAATCAGGATGATGATCTTCAGAATTCACATGATTGGTAAGAGCACAGGAATTTTTAAGAGTTCTGATATTGCTTTTGTGTAGTGTTATCCTTTGTTGAAGTTTGGTGGAAGTCTGACCTATGTATATTTGATAGCAATCCTTACATGGAATGCTGTAGACAACATTAGATTTATTTAAGATCTTATCTCTGTCTTTCAAATTAGTGAATATAGACCTAACTGGTTTTACATTTTTTGTTGCAATTTTAATTTTATCAGGTGGTAGTATTCTTTTGAGATTATATGTAAGGGTTTCTATGTAAGGTAGTGTTAGGTATAAAAATCTTTGTTGTCCTGATGGTAATAAAGGTTGTATATCAGCATCTAATCGTGGTGGTAGATCATTAGGTGTATTGAATAATAATTTATTGATTAAGTTAATAGGATAACCGTTTTTTATTAAAAGATCTTTGAGAATCAGAAGATTTTTATCTTTAAATTTATTATGCGATATTCTCAAAACTCTTGTTTTCAAATTTTTGATAATGTTAATTTTCATTTTCATTGGATGATATGAAGCGAAATTAATGTATCTTCCTGATGCTATTGATTTTCTGTACCAATCTACTAGAAGAATTTTATTATCTCTGATAACCTTAGTATCTAAAAAAGGAACTGAGTTATTAGCTTCAGTCTCAACTGTGCATTGAATTTTTGAATGGAAATTATTGAGAATATCAAGAGATACATGTATTTGATCTTCAGGTATTGCCGTAATAATATCGTCCATGAACTTTTTACAAAATGGAACTTGAAATGTGAAAGATGGTAATGTTTTGTTTAGTACTAGATCTACTACGTATTGTGCAATAATTGGTGAAACAATAGATCCCATTGGAGTACCTTTCTTTCTGTTTATATTATATTCTTCTAGTAGATTGGTACAGAAAATCAATAGCATCAGGAAGATACATTAATTTCTGCTTCATATCATCAATGAAAATGAAAATTAACATTATCAAAATTTGAAAACAAGAGTTTTGAGAATATCGCATAATAAATTTAAAGATAAAAATCTTCTGATTCTCAAAGATCTTTTAATAAAAACGGTTATCCTATTAACTTAATCAATAAATTATTATTCAATACACCTAATGATCTACCACCATGATTAGATGCTGATATACAAACTTTATTACCATCAGGACAACAAAGATTTTTATACCTAACACTACCTTACATAGAAACCCTTACATATAATCTCAAAAGAATACTACCACCTGATAAAATTAAAATTGCAACAAAAAACGTAAAACCAGTTAGGTCTATATTCACTAATTTGAAAGACAGAGATAAGATCTTAAATAAATCTAATGTTGTCTACAGCATTCCATGTAAGGATTGCGATCAAATATACATAGGTCAGACTTCCACCAAACTTCAACAAAGGATAACACTACACAAAAGCAATATCAGAACTCTTAAAAATTCCTGTGCTCTTACCAATCATGTGAATTCTGAAGATCATCATCCTGATTATGAAAATATAAAATATTAGATTCAGAACCTAATTTCAAAAAAGAACATTTATGGAAATGGTGAGAATATCACAATATAATAACTCCATGAACTCTAGGAAGGATATTAACTCTTTGAGCACAATGTATTCTTACTTGATTTCTATAGAAAAAAACAAGAAATGTGACTAACGTTTCAAACTTAGATATAAGTGAATAACAAAATCTTTTAACACCAGACATATGTTCTTATTCTAAGTAATCTGATTCGAAATTAAAGCTTGTATTGTATATCACATATGCCCTAGCTCTCAAGATTCCACTTCGATGTTCACGTCTTTAAATGACATCCAAAAATTGTCAATCATTATTATATTTTTGAGCTATCATAATTTAAGGTCTTGAATTCATGTTAATTAGATTAAGATTTAATGAACATCATTTCATAATCAATCTCGCTATCATAAGTACTGAAGATCTGTAACCTGTTCACCAATTGATTTTTAATAATTTGCAGCACTCTTGAAAAGAAACAAATTGTTTTGAAAGCTCAGTAAAGATAAAAGAGTCTTCTACTTTTTATTTGACTGCTAACCCACGAGAATCATCTATATATCTATATGAAGTTATATAGTTATGTATCTGCGACCATGGGAAATGGACGGATTTCTACATATTCCTGTCTACACGTTTCTAAAAGTGAAATTGGATAGTGCGAACAGTGCAAGTGTGCTTTTGTGGAATCACGGTTTCCTTCGAGAAAAGGCCTTACTAGTAACTCAGATAGAGACTTCCTACCATTAAGTTAGTTTTAAGATTTTTTCTGTAACTCCGTTTCGTACCAAATAAATCTTTTTGAAAATAGAGTTAAAAAATCGAGAACCTAATTGGCGCTGCGAACACGATATCGTAATGGAGTTGTAGTTCGAGGAAAAACTGTTTGAGGATCACCTGTTGAGCTTCAACTCTTTGTGCGATATCAGTGAAACCATCAACATCCAACCCTCATCCGACGAAAGAGAGAAACAGCCAACTACTTCGATCCAGAAGGAAGGACGATCCACTATAGGATGAATATCTTGATATTAGTCCATTCACCATAATTTCCCATCATTTTAAAATTTTCAATTTCAATGATAGATTCTTCTGATGAAACGGAAATAATTGCAGAAGATTCCGAAGTTTTAAAATTAAAAAAAAATAATAGATTTAGACCTTATCCCATGAGAAGATCCAATATAGTATAATTAGTTGAGAAACGTATTCTAGAATTATTAGAATCAATAGAACACAAATGCGGCAGATGAAATATCTAGGCCGGATTTGCAAATGTTACTGAATTCAATACCAGAATATTCACCTGGTCAGAAGTTATCGATCTTTATCAATGAAGTCGATAAATTATTAGATCATCTTCAAGGAAGATTAAATCCCGATTTGTCATACGCGCTCAATTTTGCAATCAGATCTAAATTAAGAGATGAAGCTAGAGACTTCATAGCTCTCCAGGACGCCTCTGATTGGTTTTCGATTGGAGGAGTACTATTAAAAAGATTATGGCGACCTGCGAAACGGAGATTTATTAGTTTCTCCTTTAGCGCATTGTGTCCAACATAAAAATGAAACTTACTTTGATTTTTACACTAGATTATCCAAAAACTTGAATGATGTCTTACAACACTTGACATTAAATACTACTGATCGTAAACAAAAAAGAAGATATTCGCATGCTTGCTCTGAAAATATTTCGAATAGATATCGATCCTACCTCATAGATGCAAATTTTTCGGTAATAGAAGACAATTTAATGATTGAGATTAAACAAAATGCATGGAATTCATTTGTTTCAGTTGTCCAAAATTTTCTGGGTAAACATAAAGCTGAAAACTATGTTGAATTAGTCAATGAGATGCTGAATAATTTCAGATCACTTGGGTGTAACATGAGCATTAAGGTGCACTATTTACACAGCCACTTAGACCGTTTTCCTGATAATTTAGGCGACATTAGTGAGGAGCAAGGTGAAAGATTTCACCAAGATATCAAATATATGGAGGATCGCTATGAAGGAAGACGGGATACTCACATGATGGCAGATTACTGCTGGTCTTTAAAACGGGATTGTTCTACAATACATTCAAGAATGTCACGCAAAAGAAGTTTCCGAAATGTTTAGTGAGTAGTTGGTTTAAATGATGACTTTTTCTGTTTGCTATAGTAAATAATGAATGATATCTGTAATATCTGTGTAATAAAAAAAAAATTCCTTTATTAATTTGTTTCTTTAAACCATGGTTTTTCATTTGAAATAGTGTAATGTATAATTCACAAGGGGGAGCCTGTGGATGAATCTACCTTGACTTCTCCAGGGCTTTCGATAGGGTCCCTCACCGTCGGTTACTTGCTAAGCTCTCTCATCTTGGAATCAGGGGAAGTGTTCTTGCTTGGATTGGGGCTTATCTATCCAATCGTTTTTTCCACGTCAGGGTCGATCATTCCTTCTCCAGTCCCGGGGCCCTTTGTTATCTGGTGTTCCACAAGGTTCCGTCCTGGGCCCTATATTATTTTTATTATACACCTCCGATCTACCTAGATTACTCAACTTTTCGTACTCTATGTTTGCAGATGATACAAAATCTATAACTTTCCCTTATCAAACTTCAATACTCTGCAACTTGACTTGAATCAATTAAATGTTTGGTGTGGTGAATGGTTACTTCCTTCGAATGTGGAGAAGTGTTTTGTACTTCATATTGGCAAAAACAACCCGAGGAGGAGTACTTCATCGGCGGCGATAGGGTGAAACAAGTTTCAAGTCACTGTGACCTAGGTGTAACTGTCTCCGAGGATCTTCGCTGGTCAAACCATGTAAGCATCATCACTGCCAGAGCCAGACAGTTGACATATGCCATCAAAGACCTTCAACAGATGTGATGTTGTTACATTGAAGCTTCTCTTCACCACCTACATTAGAGCATTGTTAGAATATGCTGGCTCAGTTTGGTGGCCTTCCACTCGTGCCGATGAGCATTGCCTCGAGTCGGTCCAGCGCTGGATCCCTCGTATACCCTTTGGAAGGTTTCGCCCCACCTACGAGAACAGGCTCATCACTTTCGGATCGCCGACTTTCCAGTCGCGGCGCGACAGAGTCAGGTGATTTAATTTTTCCAGGTCTTTACGTGGCCACTTTGGTGATGATGCCCGTGGCTTATATGCTTTGAACACCAATAATCTGAGAGGTCACCAGTTCAAACTGGCGAAGAAAAAGTTTGCTACTTCCCAGCATGGTTTTCTTACCAACAAAATCTTTGAGAGGTGGAACCGTTTTCCAAGTGCTGTGGTTGATGCTCGAAGTGTCAATGGGTTTAAGAATGCATTGGACTTGTTTATTGTGTGGGGCTGTTCAAATGTGGAACAATTAGGTTTAATTTGTATTGAGTTTATAGGGAATTTCCCCTACTCTAGATTTTGTTGTAATAATAATAATAATAATAAACATTCACAGAAATCCTTTGGCAAAAATACGTATAACATATGTATAGACTATAGACTATATATATACAGGGTGAGTCTTTGACCTCTGCGTTAATTTTAACCATAGGTTCTTGAGATCAAAAAAACACTTTTTCCATTACGGTTTTCTATATTCAGCTGCGTTGAAAAGTTATAAGCATTTTAAGTTTTCACATTGGGCTAATACCCCTCTGTAGTCAGTATAGTTTGAATGAAAAATACTTTCCACAGCATCTATTGAATCTGAATTGTTTAAAAACATTATTTTCCCTCTAAAAATGATTCACTCACTCATGTTTCATCCGATGAGGTCCATATCCAGAAGGAAGATACAAAATACTAATTTTCTGGTAAAAAAAAATTCAACACCATAAACATAAATTTTTGTTGTTCTACTATATTTTCTTTCTACTTCAAGATTATGAACCATGCCTTTCTAGTGAGAAATTCCAAAAAACCTCAGAATTATTGGGTTATTATCATCATACATTTGTAATCTTCTTCTTAAAATTTCCAAATCATAGAAACCATCATTTCTATGGAAACTTCCAAGGCAAGAGGTTCTCATTGTGCTTTTTTCCACTCAAAGCCAGAAAAAATCATCTATGATTTTCCAAACACTGATATTTCTGAAGTTTCTTCTCCTTGACAGAACCAGTGAACAGGTCTATGAGGTCTCTTGATATACTGTTAAAAATATAGAAATCTTTTCAAAATCATCAACAACAATAAATGATGTCACTGAAAATAATCATTTTAAAGTGATGTTACTTTGTGATGATTATTTTCTGTACAGAATCAATAACAATTTACCTGGATAGATTACAAGTATTTCAGATTTGGGTGTGCAATTATACTTTCTTGAAGAAATACCTAAGATTTGATTTTGAAAAATCAACTAGGTGTTCTTAAATAAAAAATTTTCTGTTGAATCATTAATATGAATCTAATCTGTTTAGACTATAATTACCGAATTCTTGAAGTAGGGTCAATATAAGCAGGTACGGTATTTGATTTTTTTATATGCACCAAAG
This sequence comes from Micraspis discolor, assembly GCA_030674115.1. Taxonomy (NCBI): domain Eukaryota; kingdom Metazoa; phylum Arthropoda; class Insecta; order Coleoptera; family Coccinellidae; genus Micraspis; species Micraspis discolor. Next base: position 29,197 of record JARTUT010002328.1, on the reverse strand, counting down.
ATAATATGATCGTTTTGAATTAATATTCAGTATTTCTTCAGTCACCATTGATTTGACTTTATGGTTATGAAGGCCATTTTAACGTTATCCAAACATTTTAAGAGTTCGAAATTGATCGAATGGATATTCTAGAAATTATTGCGAAAACCAAATTCCAGATGCTCATAACTGCTGAACTATCCGACGGATTTGGCCCAATTACGAACTTGATCGTCAAACTTGAGTATGTCTGGCCCGCCGGCCCTCCGGCCGTATACTCTCTATCTTCCGAAGGAAGGGACTTAGAGTTTTCATTTTTTCAGAATAGGTCGAGTGTCCAAATATCTCGGTCAAGTTCGTTATTGGGCCAAATCCATCGAATAGTTCAGCAGTTAATAACATTAATTTCTTGAATATTCATCCTATCAATTCGTAACTGAGAGAATGTCTAGATAGCGTTAAAAGGAAGGAGTGTGTCAAATTTCGAGGAAATCGTCACGAGAGAAAATTTTTTAAAAATTCCCAAAATGTTTTTTTTTCAATACACGATATCTCATAAGTAATTCATCAGATCACAACAATTTAGGGCATTTATGCAGGGTATAGGTACCTGAAATATTTTAAAATTTCATCATCATAGCGTACAATCTCCAGAAGATATAAGAGTTTTTCTGAAAATGAAGTCACAGATTATATTTCTATCTATGAATTCACATCACATCAATTATAAATCTCTATGAGGGTGGTTTTAATTTCATGACAAGTTGTCATAATGAGTGAATATTGAGCCGAAAATGAAACTAATTCTGTGGGTTCATTTTTATGACAAACATGTCTAAAATACTGGTGAGTGCAGTTGTCATATTTTGAATGGAAATGTCATTATGAATTTTTCGACAAGAGGACTATTTTTTCCCAAATGTCTGTAATTTCTGAATATCGAGCTGAAAATGATCGCCATCAGTTGGATTTGACTCGTGATGAAGAAACGGTGGTCCAATTTGAAAATGTTTGGCTGAATATTCTCTATCTTCCGAAAGAGATGAGATAGAGATTCCATATTAATAGAATTATTTCTGTTTGCTATAGTAAATAATGAATGATATCTGTAATATCTGTGTAATAAAAAAACTTCCTTTATTAATTTGTTTCTTTAAACCATGGTTTTTCATTTGAAATAGTGTAATGTATAATTCACAAGGGGGGAGCCTGTGGATGATATCTACCTTGACTTCTCCAGGGCTTTCGATAGGGTCCCTCACCGTCGGTTACTTGCTAAGCTCTCTCATCTTGGAATCAGGGGAAGTGTTCTTGCTTGGATTGGGGCTTATCTATCCAATCGTTTTTTCCACGTCAGGGTCGATCATTCCTTCTCCAGTCCCGGGAGCCCTTTGTTATCTGGTGTTCCACAAGGTTCCGTCCTGGGCCCTATATTATTTTTATTATACACCTCCGATCTACCTAGATTACTCAACTTTTCGTACTCTATGTTTGCAGATGATACAAAAATCTATAACTTTCCCTTATCAAACTTCAATACTCTGCAACTTGACTTGAATCAATTAAATGTTTGGTGTGGTGAATGGTTACTTCCTTCGAATGTGGAGAAGTGTTTTGTACTTCATATTGGCAAAAACAACCCGAGGAGGGAGTACTTCATCGGCGGCGATAGGGTGAAACAAGTTTCAAGTCACTGTGACCTAGGTGTAACTGTCTCCGAGGATCTTCGCTGGTCAAACCATGTAAGCATCATCACTGCCAGAGCCAGACAGTTGACTTATGCCATCCAAAAGACCTTCAACAGATGTGATGTTGTTACATTGAAGCTTCTCTTCACCACCTACATTAGAGCATTGTTAGAATATGCTGGCTCAGTTTGGTGGCCTTCCACTCGTGCCGATGAGCATTGCCTCGAGTCGGTCCAGCGCTGGATCCCTCGTATACCCTTTGGAAGGTTTCGCCCCACCTACGAGAACAGGCTCATCACTTTCGGATCGCCGACTTTCCAGTCGCGGCGCGACAGAGGTGATTTAATTTTTTTTTCAGGTCTTTACGTGGCCACTTTGGTGATGATACCCGTGGCTTATATACTTTGAACACCAATAATCTGAGAGGTCACCAGTTCAAACTGGCGAAGAAAAAGTTTGCTACTTCCCAGCGGCATAGTTTTCTTACCAACAAAATCTTTGAGAGGTGGAACCGTTTTCCAAGTGCTGTGGTTGATGCTCGAAGTGTCAATGGGTTTAAGAATGCATTGGACTTGTTTTGTGGTGGGGCTGTTCAAATGTGGAACAATTAGGTTTAATTTGTATTGAGTTTATAGGGAATTTCCCCTACTCTAGATTTTGTTGTAATAATAATAATAATAATAAAATAATAATACATTCACGAAATCCTTTGGCAAAATACGTATAACGTATGTATAGACTATAGACTATATATATACAGGGTGAGTCTTTGACCTCTGCGTTAATTTTAACCATAGGTTCTTGAGATCAAAAGAAACACTTTTTCCATTACGGATTTTCTATATTCAGCTGCGTTGAAAAGTTATAAGCATTTTAAGTTTTCACATTGGGCTAATACCCCTCTGTAGTCCAGTATAGTTTGAATGAAAAATACTTTCCACAGCATCCACTATTGAATCTGAATTGTTTAAAAACATTATTTTCCCTCTAAGAAATGATTCACTCACTCATGTTTCATCCGATGAGGTCCATATCCAGAAGGAAGATACAAAATACTAATTTTCTGGTAAAAAAAATTCAACACCATAAACATAAATTTTGTTGTTCTACTATATTTTCTTTCTACTTCAAGATTATGAACCATGCCTTTCTAGTGAGAAATTCAAAAAAAAACCTCAGAATTATTGGGTGTTATCATCATACATTTGTAATCTTCTTCTTAAAATTTCCAAATCATGAAAACCATCATTTCTATGGAAACTTCCAAGGCAAGAGGTTCTCATTGTGCTTTTTTTTCACTCAAAGCCAGAAAAAATCATCTATGATTTTCCAAACACTGATATTTCTGAAGTTTCTTCTCCTTGACAGAGACCAGTGAACAGGTCTATGAGGTCTCTTGATATACTGTTAAAAATATGAAAATCTTTTTCGAAATCATCAACAACAATAAATGATGTCACTGAAAATAATCATTTTAAAGTGATGTTACTTTGCTTGATGATTATTTTCTGTACAGAATCCCAATAACAATTTACCTGGATAGATTACAAGTATTTCCAGATTTAGGTGTGCAATTATACTTTCTTGAAGAAATACCTAAATTTGATTTTGAAAAATCAACTAGGTGTTCTTAAATAAAAAATTTTCTGTTGAATCATTAATATGAATCTAATCTGTTTAGACTATAATTACTGATGACTGATTTTTATAACCAGAGTATCTGTTTTAATTACGTAAACAAGAACATAAATATTCAATAATGGTAATTCATAGATTATGTCAAATTTTAATACCTTACCATAGAATATTAATTTATTACCGAACCCCAGGAGCGAAAAAATTGATATTTGCAATGTTTTTTAAATGAAAGATAATATCTGTAAATAATATTGATCTTTAGTTATAATTTTCCTCAGAATAATTAGAGTAAATTATTATCACATTAAAATATTACTAGTAAGCCAGGAGATCCATAGGCCCGTAGATCTATAGGCCAGTAGATCCATAAGCCAGTAGTTCAATAAGCCCATAGATCAATATAGACCATAGATCAATGAAGCGCACAGAAACACGAAACACAGCAAAAAACCTCGAAAGAACGCTAAGCAACACGGAAGAAAGCGAAGAAACACAAAAGAACGCGAAGAAACACGAAAAAAACACGAAAGAACGCCAGTAGATCTATGGACCAATAGATCCATAAGCCAGTAGATCCTTAGGCCAGTAGATCCATAAGCTAGTTGTTCCATGTGCCAGTAGAACCATTGGCAGGTAGCTCAATGTAGCCCATAGATCAATGAAGCTGGCGAAAACACGAAACTCAGCAAAATACACAAGAAACGAAAAAAAACCGAAGAGTGCTACGAAATAGTAAAGAAACCATAAAACCTCATAGGAACGTGAAAAATTTCAAAAGAACATATTAAACCCCGAAGGAACGTAAAAATCTGAAAGCACGCAAAATATTCCAAAAAAACGCAAAAAAAACTGAAAGCACGCCAAATATCCCGAAAAACTCAAAAAACCCGAAAGTACGCAAACAATCCCGAAGAAACTCAAAAAGCCCGATGGGCGGTAAGAAACCTGAAAGCACGCAAAAAATCTCGAAGAAACTTAACAAACCCTGAAAGAACTGAAACCTGAAAAATCCCGAGGGAACGCAAAAAATCTGAACGCACACAAAAAAGTCTGAAGAAACTCAACAAAACCTGCAGAAACGCAGAGAAATCTCGAAAAAAACGTGAATAAAACCGAAAAAAGTATAGTATCCACAGAGAGCTATGCTCATAACAAATAATTCAACAGATACTCTTTAGAGTAATGAAAAATTTCGACAGCAATATTTTCTTGCTGAAGAGAATTGAGCGATAGCAAGAGTTCAGCAATTTTTACAGAAAAAAAAACAATGAATCACTGTGTTCCTAAAAAAATTGTTATTTCAATTTGCCACAACATTTCTAAGAAGCGAGAGTGAAAAAGCAAATAATATTAACTACGTTTTAATGACTAAGGGTTTCCGCAAACTTTACCATAAAATCTGCCATTTGCAGGAGTAAGAATAGAAATTCGTGATAATAAACAGAACATTTTTCGAGAAAACTCGTTTCTCAGATAGAAAATTGTAATTGCCAGCAAAAAAAACAAAAATATTCTTCCTACCCCCTGTATATTCACACGGAACGCGACTTGCATAAACTTAACCGTGCATTCTCTTAAATTCACCTCACTTATAGCAAGGGATATAGATAATTACTCTCTTCTATGGCGTGATATGTCATCAGTATCAAAACAATGATCGCTTTTGACAGATTCTATAAAATCGTTTTCTTAAGGAAAAGAATTAAATAGTTTTTGAATGTACGGAATAATGATGATTATTTTCATCAGTTGTTCTCGTAAGCATAGGGAACACGTAAGCTTTATTTTTATCTGATGCTAACATATTCAAAATGTATGTTTTAGACCAAAGGAATTGAAGAACTCTCTTTGTGTTGTGACTCTTAAGGAGAAATGATCCTTCGTGACTTTCAAGGAAATTATTTCAGATTATCTTCATCCCATGAAATGAATGGAATAGGAAAGATATCTCTGAAATAATGGAAGTAGATGCAAAAAAAAAACAATGATTTTGATATATCAATAGAAAATTAGATTATCTTACTTTGATTAGGATGAAAACCTGCAAGATATGAAGTAAAGATTACTGTGAATAAATTAATGTAGTGAAGATAATATTTTTTGTAGTTGAATTGTAATATTATAAATTATTATATAGATAATGATTATTTGAACACTTGAGTATAAATAACTATTTTATTCTATAAACAGGAAAGTATCTGCAGATGTTGAATTAGCATGTAACTTGATTCTGGCAAAATTTTATCTTGTATCGTTGCAAGGTCTTTTAATTATCAAGGGTATTATATATGAAAAAGTATATGCTATCCACGCTATTTTTTTTTTTTCATATATAGTAAAGCTTTGTAGGATTGAAGATTCCATTTAGAGTATAGGGAAGGTCACATAGTAATTTTTGTGGATGTAGATTATCGAAATAATAAGAGGAAATTGCAAAGCGATGGAATCTTGATCAACTGTTCTGCTTGATTATGGGTAGAATGTGATGACGTAAACTGCCAAAGGCAGACTTCTTAGTCTGGAGCCATGAGTCTAATGGCGAAAGAAAGATTTTTCCCTTTTTTAAGATCACAATCATTTCACAGGGTCCTTGCTATGTTTCTTTCTGAAATGACAACTGAAATAACCTGAATGAATTACCTGCAAATCCAAGGACTTTAAATTATGAAAATTAGGTATGTGAGTAACTTCAAATCCAGGTAAATGGATTTTTCATGCATATTGAGAATTTGTATGATTCAAGAGTTCATTTGATATGTAAGGAAGTTAAATGTAAATAATGAAATATTACCTTCAGTTTTACAGAATATAAGAGGTCATATTTATCCTTGTAGGTTCATTTTTTAGAAACCTTAGATAGTAATATAGTTAGTTATAATGACCTTCAATTTTTCTAATATTAGAGACAATATTAATCCTTGGATCTGTAAAAACTTGATGGAAAGTACCTGATGGTAAAAGAAGGATTTTTTGATCAGAAGGCATGATGAATTTTACAGGATCGTTTCTTCGTGGCGTGGAAATTGAAATGTACAACCCGAATAAAATATTATCTGCTATCTGCAAAATATTTATTTGGATTAGTTTATTGTTTGGTTACGATTACAATCATACATAAATAATACATACATAAGATTAGAATGTCAACGACAATTGTCATTTAGAGTAGGAATCGACAGGGGTGAAATGAATTGGCTAGGGATTGTAAAACTGATTCTATGCTGGGTAAATTTTTGAATTTCTTAAATACACATCGTAGACTGTTAAACTATAAGAGAATACCTCACCAGGGTTCTTACGAATCGTATGAATTGAAGAATTTTCAAAATATTATACGGAGAATAGATTAAAATTGTAATTGAAAATATGTGACAATGTTCTGTGAACGTCGGACGTGACTGATGATCTGGAAATTTGTGTTTGAGCCGAAGTAAGCTATTTTCAGCAATTCATTTAAAATATTTTTACTTGCGATTGGAAGATATGAATAGCCTTATCCAAAGGTCTGATTCTCGGGGAAGACACATATGAAAACGGCTTTACCCGATCGCGTCAGTGGTAAAAGCCTTTTTCAATTTTACCGGACCATCTTTCGCGAAAAACCGGGAAATCGGTGTTTTAGATAATTTTTTTGAAAATGTTAGCGTGGTCGTAAGGGCATGTGAAATGCACCTAACGAAAGTCCGTCTTATGAACTTTACGGTGCTCGCTTCGCTCGCGAGATAGCCTTCCCCTTTCTACCTTGAAATATCGCATTTCTGAACCCATTGCCGACCCAAAGTTTTTCGATCTCCTTCTGTGGATTACTACAGAAATATTCCTTATTGTTTTTAATATATTGGGATAACGTCTCTGTGGTGGGTAGTTCCAAATAAAAAAGTGTTCTGTGGTTCCTTGTTGTTTTGATTCTGTTTGAAACTGTCAACAGTTATTTGTAGCTTTATTTCAGAAAAATGTGGAATATATTGGAAGGATAATATCGATAGTTTCAAGTTATTCAATTCAGTATGAAATGATTATGGTCAGAAAATGCATTCTATTCTGATCTTTCTTGTTTATGAGCTTATAGCTTCCAGTTTCAATATTGATTGAATTTTAATTAACCATGCATCATAACAAACATTCAGAAATATTAAAACTAAGTCAAATTCTATTATCTCCAAAGTTTGTGAACAAGGTTGAATCGGTGTATGAAATGAAGATAATAAAGGTATAACACAAATCTAGGAGACTGGGTTCCAACTCATATGAGCTCAATTTGCAGCATTCCTATGTTAGAATAGATATAGTTTGATGAACCCCGAAAGTCTGAAGCTATGAAAAACCAGCTCTTCATAAAGAAAAGTCTTCAATTTAACAGGTCCTGACAGAAAATACTTTACCTATTTCAACGGTCGAAATATACCAAAGAGTGATGGAAAACTTTGTCTCTATTTATTATGGAATATTATTCTGGATTAAATATTAAATAAGGTGCTAGACATCATCAACAATGAATACAGCAAATGGCAATTTAGATTTTGTGGTGAATGTAAGACAAAAATTGTTCAGTGATTAATTTCATCTATAGTGTTTAGTGGTGGAACCATAGACTGGAGAGATTTCCCCAACCTTTTGTAGAAATATTTAATAAAGACATAAAATATGGCAACATTGAACAAATCTGATTATTGAATCATTTCAGCACAGAGTTGGATTTGGGAAAATCCGAAAATTGGACAAAATTATATCAATTCAAATCCTTTCAACTTCAAATATCTCAAGAATGGTGCAATTTAGGAGAAAAGATGAGGAATGATTTTATATGCAAAAATGACTAATGATGCCAGGAAGTACGAGATACGGACCTTTAGTTCAAGCGATATTTGTTTTTCATACAATTTAACTAATCTGTAGAGTAGTAATGAGATACCCACAGGAAGTGGAATAAATCTATTGATGCCAAAATATGCATGACTCTTATAAAAAACCTTTCACAAGAGATCATTTAAATTGATATTGTCGTTTGAATATTACAGGTGAAAATGGAATTTTTTTATGAAATTTCAACACCCTATATATTTTGAACGAGGCCAAATTTGGAAAAATGTTATAGGAAGAAAATGTTTCATTTGACGTCAAGAATCTATGGTTAAAATTAACGCAGTGGTCGAAGACTCACCCTGTATATAGACTGTAGACAAAATCACATGGAAAATAATTTTGGAGAGCTTCTCAAAAAAATTCTCAGACTCAACGAATCCTACGGAAGTTTCTTCCGAAAAAAAGACTAGGTTTCTTTAGTTCAATTCTGCAAACAATCGTTTAACTATTCAGTGGAATTATTCATGAGTGATAATTATCTACAGGACGTAACTTCAGAGGAAAATCAAAAGGAAATAATTATCGACTCTCATGATGAAAATCACAATGGTTTTCCAGAAACCCAAAATTTTCTTTAAAAAAAATATTATTGGCCTAAAATGGAAAACAAAATTACGGAAGTAATCAACAAATGTGAACTAAGTCCCCAATCGAAATACGTGAGACATCGGGTTCACTTCTTGCTAAAAAACCATTTGAAATCATACACATAGACACATTTTCTTTTTTGAATTCTGAGTTTTTGTTTAAAATAGATCTCTTTTCCAAATACGTTCATTCTTATTCAGTCAAAGATGGTACTCCACTTACAATTCTGAATAAAGTCCGGCATTACCAAGCTCACCATAATATACTACATAAGATTGTCTACGGGAGTGATCTTAGCCACAACCACAAAACCGATAAAGGTCGCACACACAATCCGACTTATATATGTCAGGGTGCGAATATATAATAAATCTATTCGAAATGTTACTTGAATTAGGGTTGATCACTGTGGAACTAATGTGGAATATGCTTTCAATATACCAGAAAGCTTATCGAATGAATTAAAGGAGGAAACTTGGAAATTCATCTATCTCGAGATACAAGGAGCGAAGAAAATCGATATATTCGAAATTTTCACTGAATGTCGGTGTTATAACGAGCTCAAATTATATTTTCATCAATGAGATATCCTTAGAGACGAAGTAAGAAAAAATGGACATCCGTCAATGACGTGCTACGGGGAAGGCAAATAGCTTAATGAATATAAAAAAAGTTCAAAATTTTCGATGAAATCGGTTTTCTCAGGCAGAAGGAGCTATTGAATTATGTTTCCATTATATATACGAGCTCACAGACGTTATAAGAAAAAATGGACATCCGTCAGTGACGTGCTACAGGGGTCGAAAGTACAGTTATGAATATTCAAAGAGATCGAGAATTTCGATGAAACCGGTCTTGTCAGGCAAAAAACGCTATTGGAATATGTTTCTATCGTAGAAAAAAGCTCACAGACAGAATTAGAAAAAATGGACATCCGTCAATGACGTGCTACAGGGGTCGAAAGTTCTGTTATGAGTATTCAAAAAGTTCGAACTTTTTCATTAATAAATTTATGTAATTTCAGTTGGTAGGTTGATTTAGGCATAAGACTATGGAACTGCTCAATGTTGAGTGACAGGCTTCATTGGTCCAACACTGTTCTTTATTTATTTTTGCCAAATACTTCTTTGGGGGTACGGTGGCTATATCTTGGTCGTTAGTTATTGGGTAAACTCGGGAATAGTTTGCTATAAGGTTTTTTAAGATAGTAACCTTGAAAAGGAAGGTGATAGTTTGATCAGTTCCAATTGCAGATATTTTTGCATACTCAATAATTTTATAGAGATAAACTTGATCAATTGGTGATATTGCTGAGGTTCATACATTTTTCCTAGATAATTGACAATTGAGTAAAGTTCATCGACTTTTAATATTTCTAAATATGGTATTTCTTTTGTTGCAAAGCTAATTGTTCTTTGTAGCATCAAAAGGATATTCAATAGTTTTTCGGATTGAAGTATTTGATATTCTACAGTAATTCTAAATTCTTCGGTTATTCTTATGTTCTCGAAAAAAATTTTGGTAGGTAAGATATTATCGTTCAACTGGGCTATATCTTCTGAGTACCTGCTAGTCAAATGATTAGCGAATAAAGTTAATTTGTTAATTCTTTCGATTTCCGAATTTTTGTATTGATACAAGCTTTCTAAATTCTCATTTATGGTCTTTAGATCGTCATCGTCTAAATTTCCAGTTATGAATTCAATACCTTTTCCAATGAAGTTTTCCCGACCTCTTCGAACTTTTTCATTAATAAATTTATGTAATTTCAGTTTGATTTAAATCGAGTTTGATTTTAATTGAATGTGAATTCAAGGAGATAACTCATCCAGAGTGCGGTTCTTTTGTATTGCCTTGAAATTAAGTTCTAACTTATCGAAGCTAATTTGTAATGTAGTAGTGTTTATAAATAAGAGAAAATTATGAAAGTGATCAAGTATTTTCGCGTTGCTTAAATGTTCTTCGAAGAATCCGTTATTGGTTATTTTGTTAACCTGAAGGCCCTGGTTGGTCTGGATCAGCATTAGGAAGATTATCGGTATCCTGAAAAGAGCCAAGATTTTTTCTTAGACTCATGACTATCTTGACATGTTCTGTAGTCTCCTAGATTTCTGAGTTGAAACGCTAAAATTATTTTGTTGTTGGTGCTCAACTGTAACTTTTTCAAAAGAGGTATCTGTTCTTCTAGGTCTATTCCTTTCGACGTAGACTTGTTTTTGATTCAAACCAGGGAGCTCGTTATGATTTTCATTTAATCTATTGAATCTATTTAATTATTTCTGTTCACGTTATTTCGCTCATAAATATGATTGTAAAATGGTGACATTTCTTGTTTTCTCTTTTCATTATACTGTTCGTGAACGGTCATATTCTAATCGAAATCAGGCAGTTTGTCATAGGGTCCGTAAAGTAAATTAAAGGAAAGCATCCAGTCACAGAATGCATTGACTGGTTATAAATTGAATTTGCAGAAGTCATGAGATGCTGGAATTTCGTTAGGATTTTTCAGTTTCAATATTCTGAGTTTTTCTAGTAATGTTGAATGAAGTTTCTATGGGAGAGTTTGAGCTTGGGTTGTTCACCGTAGTGAAGTATAGTTCAATTTCATTCAACTCACAGTTTTCCGTAAATGTTTTATTCTGAAATTCTCTACCTTCATCGCAGACAATCTACGGGAGTGATCTTAGCCACAACCACAACACCGATAAAGGTCGCACACACGATCCGACTTATATATGTCAGGGTGCGAATATATATTAAATCTATTCGAAATGTTACTTGAATTAGGGTTGATCACTGTGGAACTAATGTGGAATATGCTTTCAATATACCAGAAACCTTATCGAATGAATTAAAGTGAGGAAACTTGGAAATTCATCTATCTCGAGATACAAGGGGCAAAGAAAATCGATATATTCGAAATTTTCACTGAACGTCGGTGTTATAACGAGCTCAAATCATATTTTCATCAAAGAGACATCCTTAGAGATGAAGTAAAAAAAAATGGACATCCGTCAGTGACGTGACACGGGGAAGGCAAATAGTGTAATGGATATAAAAAAAGTTCAAAATTTTCGAGGAAATCGGTTTTGTCAGGCAGGAGGAGCTACTGAATTATGTTTCCATTATATATACGAGCTCACAGACGTAATAAGAAAAAATGGACATCCGTCAGTGACGTGCTACAGGGGTCGAAAGTACTGTTATGAATATTCAAAGAGATCGAGAATTTCGATGAAACCGATCTTGTCAGGCAAAAAACGCTATTGGAATATGTTTCTATCGTAGAAACAAGCTCACAGACGGAACTAGAAAAAATGGACATCCGTCAATGACGTGCTACAGGGGTCGAAAGTTCTGTTATGAGTATTCAAAGAGTTCGTAATTTTCGATGAAATCGGTTTTGTCAGGCAAAACACGCTATTGGAATATGTTTCTATCGAAAAAACAAGCTCACAGACGGAATTAGAAAAAATGGACATCCGTCAGTGACGTGCTGCAGGAGTCGAAATTTCTGTTATGAGTATCCAAACTGTTCAAAATTTTCGATGAAATCAGTTTTGTCAGGCAGAGAACGCTATTGAAATATGTTTCTATCAAAAAAACAAGCTCACAGACGGAATTAGAAAAAATGGACATCCGTCAGTGACGTGCTACAGCAGTCGAAAGTTCTGTTACGAGTATTCAAAAAGTTCGAAATTTTCAATGAAATCGGTTTTGTCAGGCAAAGAACACTATTGGAATATGTTTCAATCATTGAAACAAGCTATCAGACGGAATAAGAAAAAATGGACATCTGTCAGTGACGTGTTACAGGGGTCGAAAATTCTGTTATGAGGATTCAAAAAGTTCGAAATTTTCGATGAAATCGGTTTTATCAGGCGAAAAACGCTATTGGAATGTGTTTCTAACATTGAAACAAGCTATCAGAGGGATTGAGAAAAAATGGATATCCGTCAGTGACGTGCTACAGAGGTCGAAAGTTCTGTTATGAGTATTCGAAAAGTTCCAAATTTTCGATGAAATCGGTTTTGTCAGGCAAAGAACGCTATTGGATTATGTTTCTGTCATTGAAACAAGCTATCAGACGGAATAAGAAAAAATGGACATCCGTCAGTGACGTGCTACAGGGGTCGAAATTTCTGTTATGAGAATTAAAATAGGTTCGAAATTTTCGATGAAATCTGTTTTGTCAGGCAAAAAACGCTATTGGAATATATTTCTAACATTGAAACAAGCTAATAGACGGAATAAGCAAAAATGGACATCCGTCAGTGACGTGCTACGGAGTTCGAAAGTTCTGTTATGAGGATTCAAAAAATTCAAAATTTTCGATGAAGTCCGTTTTGTCAGGCAAAAAACGCTATCGGAATGTGTTTCTAACATTGAAACAACCTATTAAAAGGATTAAGAAAAAATGGACATCCGTCAGTGACGTGCTACAGGGGTCGAAATTTCTGTTATGGGGAGTCAAAAAGTCCAAAATTTTCGATGAAATCGGTTTTGTCAGGCGAAAAACGCTATTGGAATGTGTTTCTAACATTGAAACAAGCTATCAGAGGGTTAAAAAAAATGGACATCCGTCAGTGACGTGCTACAGGGTCGAAAGTTCTGTTATGAGTATTCAAAAAGTTCGAAATTTTCGATGAAATCGGTTTTGTCAGGCAAAAAACGCTATTGGAATATGTTTCTATCATTGAAACAAGCTATCAGACGGATTAAAAAAAAATGGACATCCGTCAGTGACGTGCTACAGGGTCGAATGTTCTGTTATGGGAATTCAATAAGATCCAAATTTTCGATGAAATCGGTTTTGTCAGGCAAAAAAGTTTCTACGATAGAAACTTATTCCAATAGCGTTTTTTGCCTGACTAAACCGATTTCATCGAAAATTTGGAACTTTTTGAATACTCATAACAGAACTTTCGACCCTGTAGCACGTCACTGACGGATGTCCATTATTTTTAATCCCTCTGACAGCTTGTTTCAATGTGAGAAACACATTCCAATAGCGATTTTTGCCTGACAAAACCGATTTCATCGAAAATTTTGAACTTTTTGAATACTCATAACAGAACTTTCGACCCCTGTAGCACGTCTCTGACGGATGTCCATTTTTGCTTATATCGTCTATTAGCTTGTTTCAGTGTTAGAAACTAATTCCAATAGCGTTTTTTGCCAGACAAAACCGATTTCATCGAAAATTTTGAACTTTTTGAATACTCATAACAGAACCTTCGACCCCTGTAGCGCGTCACTGACGGATATCCATTTTTTCTTTTTCCGTCTATTAGCTTGTTTCAATGTAAGAAACAAATTTCAATAGCGTTTTTTGCCTGACAAAACCGATTTCATCGAAAATTTCGAACTTTTTGAATACTCATAACAGAATTTTCGACCCCTGTAGCACGTCACTGACGGATGTCCATTTTTTCTTTTTCCGTCTATTAGCTTGTTTCAATGTAAGAAACAAATTCCAATAGCGTTTTTTGCCTGACAAAACCGATTTCATCGAAAATTTCGAACTTTTTGAATACTCATAACAGAACTTTCGACCCCTGTAGCACGTCACTGACGGATGTCCAATTTTTCTTATTCCGTCTGATAGCTTGTTTCAATGATAGAAACATATTTCACTAGCTTTCTTTGCCTGACAAAACGGACTTCATCGAAAATTTTGAATTTTTTGAATCCTCATAACAGAACTTTCGACCCCTGTAGCAGGTCACTGACGGATGTCCATTTTTTCTTATTCCGTCTGATAGCTTGTTTCAATGTTAGATACATATCCCAATAGCGTTCTTCGCCTGACAAAACCGATTTCATCGAAAATTTGGAATTTTTTGAATACTCATAACAGAACTTTCGACCCCTGTAGCACGTCATTGACGGATGTCCATTTTTTCTAATTCCGTCTGTGAGCTTGTTTTTATGATAGAAACATATTCCAATAGCGTTTTTTGCCTGACAAAACCGATTTCCTCGAAAATTACGAACTCTTTGAATACTCATAACAGAACTTTCGACCCCTGTAGCACGTCATTGACGGATGTCCATTTTTTCTAATTCCGTCTGTGAGCTCGTTTCTACGATAGAAACATATTTCAATAGCGTTTTTTGCCTGACAAGACCGGTTTCATCGAAATTCTCGATCTCTTTGAATATTCATAACAGTAATTTCGACCCCTGTAGCACGTCACTGACGGATGTCCATTTTTTCTTATTACGTCTGTGATCTCGTTCATATAATGGAAACATAATTCAATAGCTCCTTCTGCCTGACAAAACCGATTTCATCGAAAATTTTGAACTTTTTTTATATCCATTAAACTATTTGCCTTCCCCGTGGCACGTCACTGACGGATGTCCATTTCTTCTTACTTCGTCTCTAAGGATATCTCTTTGATGAAAATATAATTTGAGCTCGTTATAACACCGACATTCAGTGAAAATTTCGAATATATCGATTTTCTTCGCCCCTTGTATTTCGAGATAGATGAATTTCCAAGTTTCCTCACTTTAATTCATTCGATAAGGTTTCTGGTATATTGAAAGCATATTCCACATTAGTTCCACAGTGATCAACCCTAATTCAAGTAACATTTCGAATAGATTTAATATATATTCGCACCCTGACATATATAAGTCGGATCGTGTGTGCGACCTTTATCGGTTTTGTGGTTGTGGCTAAGATCACTTCCGTAGATTGTCTGCGATGAAGGTAGAGAATTTCAGAATAAAACATTTACGGAATACTGTGAGTTGAATGGAATTGAACTATACTTTACTACGGTGAACAACCCAAGCTCAAACTCTCCCATAGAAACTTCATTCAACATTACTAGAAAAACTCAGAATATTGAAACTGAAAAATCCTAACGAAATTCCAGCACATCTCATGACTTCTGCAAATTCAATTTATAACCAGTCAATACTTTCTGTGACTGGATACTTTCCTTTAATTTACTTTACGGACCCTATGACAAGAAATGTCACCATTTTACAATCATATTTATGAGCGAAATAACGTGAACAGAAATAATTAAATAGATTCAATAGATTAAATGAAAATCATAACGAGCTCCCTGGTTTGAATCAAAAACAAGTCTACGTCGAAAGGAATAGACCTAGAAGAACAGATACCTCTTTTGAAAAAGTTACAGTTGAGCACCAACAACAAAATAATTTTAGCGTTTCAACTCAGAAATCTAGGGAGACTACAGAACATGTCAAGATAGTCATGAGTCTAAGAAAAAATCTTGGCTCTTTTCAGGATACCGATAATCTTCCTAATGCTGATCCAGACCAACCAGGGCCTTCAGGTTAACAAAATAACCAATAACGGATTCTTCGAAGAACATTTAAGCAACGCGAAAATACTTGATCACTTTCATAATTTTCTCTTATTTATAAACACTACTACATTACAAATTAGCTTCGATAAGTTAGAACTTAATTTCAAGGCAATACAAAAGAACCGCACTCTGGATGAGTTATCTCCTTGAATTCACATTCAATTAAAATCAAACTCGATTTAAATCAAACTGAAATTACATAAATTTATTAATGAAAAAGTTCGAAGAGGTCGGGAAAACTTCATTGGAAAAGGTATTGAATTCATAACTGGAAATTTAGACGATGACGATCTAAAGACCATAAATGAGAATTTAGAAAGCTTGTATCAATACAAAAATTCGGAAATCGAAAGAATTAACAAATTAACTTTATTCGCTAATCATTTGACTAGCAGGTACTCAGAAGATATAGCCCAGTTGAACGATAATATCTTACCTACCAAAATTTTTTTCGAGAACATAAGAATAACCGAAGAATTTAGAATTACTGTAGAATATCAAATACTTCAATCCGAAAAACTATTGAATATCCTTTTGATGCTACAAAGAACAATTAGCTTTGCAACAAAAGAAATACCATATTTAGAAATATTAAAAGTCGATGAACTTTACTCAATTGTCAATTATCTAGGAAAAATGTATGAACCTCAGCAATATCACCAATTGATCAAGTTTATCTCTATAAAATTATTGAGTATGCAAAAATATCTGCAATTGGAACTGATCAAACCATCACCTTCCTTTTCAAGGTTACTATCTTAAAAAACCTTATAGCAAACTATTCCCGAGTTTACCCAATAACTAACGACCAAGATATAGCCACCGTACCCCCAAAGAAGTATTTGGCAAAAATAAATAAAGAACAGTGTTGGACCAATGAAGCCTGTCACTCAACATTGAGCAGTTCCATAGTCTTATGCCTCAATCAACCTACCAAAGAAGCTTGTTCCCTAGTAACAACAAGCTGATGTCAAACCGAGCTCGTGGAAAACAACTAGAAGATAATCTACACACTAAAGAACAAACACCTTCTCACTTTATTCAAGAGCCCACTGATGATACTTGTTGCCATGGTATCATCACAAGAAAATCTATCCAAGGACCAAACTTATTGAATTCCGATTGCACCATAATTATTAAGAATTCAATATTCGACAATACTGTTCCAGTTTACGAATTACGGACCGAAATAATTTTGAAGCTC
This sequence comes from Micraspis discolor, assembly GCA_030674115.1. Classification (NCBI taxonomy): domain Eukaryota; kingdom Metazoa; phylum Arthropoda; class Insecta; order Coleoptera; family Coccinellidae; genus Micraspis; species Micraspis discolor. The sequence continues at coordinate 11,882 of JARTUT010002328.1, read as the reverse complement.
CCTTTGAATCATAAACACAAAGTGGATCTTCGATTAAAACATTTGAAAGAACCGACTTCAATGCTCCAGGAAGCCGAGAAACTTCAAGATCAACCCAGGTATCTACAAACCACAAATATTTCACAAGTCAACAAGTGGCATTCTTCTGTGAATACGTATAATACCTAATTGCTACAATTCTTATTATAGAATTGTAGCAGAGCATGAATTCTGAATTACTATTTCATTCTAGAAAATTATACACGTCGAAGTTGAAGAAAATCCTGGAATTGACAGATAACGAGGGCGTTATCTAAACTAGGCAGGGAGGAGTTATGTATCTGCGACTAAGAGAAATGGCAAGTACGTATTTCTATACATCCCTGTCTACATTTTTTTAGATGTGAAATTGGATAGTGTGAACAGTGCAAGTGTGCTTTTGTAAAATTCCGGTTTCCTTCGAGAATAGATAAGCCCTACTTGTTAGTCCAGATAGAGACTTCCTACTATTAAGTTAGTTTTAAGACTTTTTCTGTAATTCCGTTTCATACCAAATGAATCTTTTTAAAAACAGATTAGCGAATCGAAAAAGACGAGAATACACACGAATAAATTTTTTGGATAGAAATGCTCGGTCAGGTCGATTTCTGCTTCGAGAGGCAAATCTTAAGATGTAGGTTACGGACGCATAGCGCTTCAACCCTTGTTGCTACAACCCCCATCCCAATTTTTGAATAGGGAAGATGGGGTGAGTGATACCTCAGTTCAAAGGTATTTTTATACTGATTTCAGCACAGTAATTGTTTTTTCATTTTATGCATTAGTTCTCGAAATATTCATGCGTTAGTTAATTTTATCACTTTAATCAATTTTTTGCGAATAATTGACATTTCGTGCTTCCGAAACACCAAAATTTCCGTACTTGTATTTGAAATTGCAAAACATCTCCAAATGGGCAAATGAAGTCATACCGTACGTGTCAATGCTACTAGGGTCATTGGTTCGACTAGCTGTTTTATTCACTTAAATCATTCTCCAACTGTACGGTATCAGAACGATTTGAAGTATTGATCTAAGAAATAAGACTGTTCAAAGTAAAGTAAATAATTTATCGAAAACTCACATCAATTGATTATATATTCAAATTGTTCACCATTAGCTTCCATATAATGAAATAAGTTTTGTTCGAACCGATGGCGCACATTTTGCAGCATTCCTGGAGTGATTTGACTACATTCGTTCACTATAGGTCTTCTTAAATCTTCTATGGAATCGGGCTGTGTAGAGTAAATTTTACTCTTCAAGTGGCCCTAAAGAAAGAAATATAGTGGTGACAGATCTGGCGATCTGGCTGGCCATTCACTGGGACCCCTTCTTCCAATCCACCGATTTGAAAATCTTTGATCCAGATATTCTCGAACTGGTAAGGCGTAGTGTGGAGGAGCTCCATCCTGCTGAAACACAATCTGATCTTCCACATAATTTCCAGCATGTCTGTGTATTGGAGGAAGGAAGCTACAGTCATGGTTGTTTTGAAACTCAAAATGTCGATTTTTTACAGAAAAACACTATAAGTGCCATGAAAACACTATTTTCAAATACTTAGTTGAGAATATTCCGAGAACTAATGCATAAAATGAAAAAACGATTACTGTGCTGAAATCAGTATAGAAATACCTTTCAAATGAGGTATCACTCACCCCATCTTCCCTATTCAAAATTTGGGGATGAGGGTTGTAGTAGCAAAGGTAACATACATCTCAAGTTGTCCTCCTCGAAACAGAAATCACCTGTCCGAGCATTTCTATCGAAAAAACTTATTTCGTCTGTAATCTCGTCTGTTTCGTTTTCAAATGGCCACCCTGGATATTTCTTTTGAAGGTAACGAGGTGCCTTACAGCTCGGTGTATGACATGAAAGCCTATGGAAAGAACCAGGTAAAAAAAACCTGGCTCTCCTCATAGTTTTTGCATATGAAATTTACAGAATATTTCTTTCAATTACGTTCAGCTGTTATCTATTATTATGATAGCATAGTCAATATTTTTGCGATGATCTTCCGCTGTTGATCAACATAGATGTGTTCATAATATTACTGAACAAAATTAAAATCAACATACCATTAACTTTATAGAGAGATGTATCCAACATGGTAGAACAATTGCATGGCTTCTGAGTTAAACTTATATAATGAATATCACAGAATCTCCTGTGTACTCGACTGTGTTCGGTTTTCTCGACGTTTAAACTGCATTCAGATTTTCTATGAATTGCGAGTTCCGATGAGCAAAACTGCCACTCCTTCATAGTATCATGATCACACATTCCCAGGTAAAAATTGAAGTGTGAATCGGCATTATGATCCTCCAGAAACATCTGAAAAAAATAAGAATACCGGATTATTTCTTAAGATTTGATCGATTCTGATTGCTTGAATTCTGCAACATATCTATGGTCGTTTGTTGTCGGTCTGTTGATTATTGATAGGTAAATGAAAAATAAACTTAGTGAAGAGCTTCCGAGTACGTCTTCATAGAAATATTAACGTCATAACGAATGTTTTAAGATTATTATGCAAGAGGTTCAAAAAAATAGATCAAAACACAATAAAACACGAGTCGCCTTTGGAAAGTAATTTTTTCTCAACTTGCTGTTCAGACGAGTTTTTCGGGAGGACATGGGAACGGTGACTCCGACTGAACATTGCAGTTGGCTCATTCTAAGACCTAGCACGATTCTTCGGCTGAACTATTCTAGTTCATAGATGTTGAAGAAGCTCAACACAATGTTCAATGTACTACTAACTACCTACCTAGATCCATTTGTCATAGCTGAAGCATCAAAACTGAAAAAAAAATTATTCTGGTCTGCCTGTATAATGCTCAATAAGGATATTATCAAGATTACTGAAAATTCGAGTTGTCTTCTCAACTTGAGTAATGGTTTAGTGCAAAACGAATTCTATAAAGATATATTTCATGGTAGATTGATCCAGTGAAATCAGTATGGTGAGATCCATTTGTTCCTTCCGACAATGACAACAGATTTTCCTGGTAAGGATTGATCTTATGATTTTCAAAGTTTCTTCTTGAATTTTCAATGGTTTTTTCTAATAAAACTAGGGGAACCTTTCAGAAAACTATGGATTATGTATGTTCGGTAACTCTATACATTAACCCCTTCCTTGAAATTTTACTGTTATCAATATTATACTAACAAATTCCAGCATTCAGCTTTTCCAATATGAAACATCACGGATTATAATCTGATTTAATGGACTAATATATTCGCTTTAGGCTTTCTTATTTATTCGATCTCCTTTTTGATACTGAAAATTTTGAACTGAAAAAGAAAACATTTCTCTGGTAGTTACGACAATGATAAGTGGAAGAAGGAATGAATGCCAGAAGTTCTATGAGGATCACTTCATTCTTCTGCAACCCATCAGATCAAAAAAAGGCCATGACAGCCAGATTGTCAGTGAATGAAGCTGAATACTCACTGCGCTATAATATTCTCCAACTTCTACTATAGTACATCGCTGCAAATTGAGGTTGACCACCCATTCTCTGATGTCGTATGTAGGCAATGCTGCGTAATTGGGAAACAGTGAATTCTGTATGTGCTTTTTGCATATTGTAGATTCTGACATACATAGACAGGAAAGAATTATTAAGAGCTTGTATGTGAACATAGAGGTCCGCGAATGTCACTTCATAACTCCGATACATCGAGATAGAATAGTATATTCTAAAACAAGTTTCAGAATGGGCACCTATTCCATTATTGAACGAATGAGTGTTGGAATTTCGTTCAGCAACGAGTATTTGACGATATTTTCTCTATTTCAGTCAAGAATTGTGAGAAATTTATTGGAATTCAATGAAAAATTCAGATTATACCTTCTAGTGCCTTTTGTATTTTATTTTCGCATTTGGCCTGACCGATACTAAAATTGACAGATTATAGAATTTGAATAGTGCGTTCAAATCTCTACATGGTTTAATATTGACAACTGACATGCAATGGACGCGTATTGACATTCGAAAAGATAGGATGTCAGTGTTCTCAACCACAAAACGAAAAATATAACTAAAAACATTGTTTTAATGTGTGTTTACAGCGCTGTTTCTAGTACTGTAATGAACTCATTACGACACTGAAATAGAGAAAAGTATTTATTATGATGTATAAAATACTCGTGTACTCACTTTCCATAATTTGAGAAGTGACGTAATTTCAAATATTGTGACAATGGGATAATTTCTCATAATATTTATGCGAGGATGCATCCATGCGAATCTATGTATTGAAAAATGAAGAAAAGTGCCTACGTGAGATCAAGAGCTTTTGTGCGCTTCTTTTGAAGTCTTTTTCCATACTCTCTTGAAAACCACCCAAATAAACGTTTATCTACTCCATCGAAAATCATTCAGACTATATTTCTTCTAGACAGCTCATAATATTCAAAATAACTAATATTTTCAAGTCCAAATTACATAAGAACCACCCTTTATTAGAAGCGAATATCCTGAAACCTGTGCAGGACCCTAAGGAGAATGAATCATCTCCTATGAAAATGGCAGTTAAACTTTCTCAGAGCACTAGTTTTGGTTATCAAATTCAACAACCTCGAATGAACTGAACTTCTTTAACTCCCTGCCCAAAGGTAAATGAAAAATCTCATATTTTTTTTTGCAATGGACAGCAAAGATTATGAAAGTTGAGACTATACAGGGTAAGTCTTTGACCACTGCGTTAATTTTAACCATAGATTCTTGACGTCAAAAGAAACATTTTCTTCCTATAACATTTTTACAAATTAGGCCCCGTTCAAAAGATATAGGGTGTTGAAATTTCATAAAAAAATTGCATTTTCACCTGTAATATTCAAACGACAATATCAATTGAAATGATATATTGTAGAAGGTTTTTGATAACAGTCATGCATATTTTGACAGCAATAGATTTATTCCATTTCTTGTGGGTTTCTCACTACTACTCTACAGATTGGTTAAACTGCATGGAAAACAAATATCGCTTGGACTAAAGGTCCGTATCTCGTACATCCTGGAATCATTAGTCTTTTTTGCAGATAAAATCATTCCTCATCTTTTTTCCTAAATCGCACCATTCTTGAGATATTTGAAGTTGAAAGAAATTGAATCGATATAATTTTGTCCAAATTTTATTTATAATTACTTTCCCAAATCCAACTCTGTGCTGAAATGTTTCAATAATCAGATTTGTTCAATGTTGCCATATTTTATATCTTTATTAAATATTTCTACAAAAGGTTGGGGAAATCTCTCCAGTCTATGGTTCCATCACTAAACACTATAGATGAAATTAACCACTGAACAATTTTTGTCTTACATTCACCACAAAATCTAAATTGACATTTGCTGTATTCATTGTTAATGATGTCTAGCACCTTGTTTAAGATTTAATCCAGAGTAATATTCCATAATAAATAGAGAAAAAGTTTTCCATCGCTCACATAGTTACTTCGGTATATTGTCGTAATAAGCGTTGAAATAGGTAATGTATTTTCTGTCGGGACCTGTTAGATTGAAGACTTGTCTTTATGAAGAACTGGTTCTTTATAGCTTCAGACTTTCAGGGTTCATCAAATTATATCTATTCAAACAGAGGAATGCTTCAAATAAAGCTCGTATGAGTCTCATAGATTTGTTTTGTACCTTTATTATCTTTATTTCATACACCAATTCAACCTGGTTCACAAACTTAGGAGAATAGAATTTGACTTAGTTTTAATATTTCTGAATGTTTATTATGATGCATGGTTAATTAAAATTCAATCAATATTGAAAGTGGAAGTTATAAGCTCATAGATTAGAAGAATAGAATAGAATTCATTTTCTGACCATAATCATTACATACTGAATTGAATAATTTCTAACAATCGATATTATCCTTCCAATATTTTCCACATTTTTTTGAAAGAAAGCTTCAAATAACTGTTGACAGTTTCAAACAGAATCAAAACAACAAGGAACCACAGAACACTTTTTATTGGGAACTACCCACCACAGGGACGTGATAATATTTTAATGTGATAATAATTCACTGTAGTTATTCTGAGGAAAATTATAACTAAAGATCAATAATGGTTATGGATATTATCTTTCATTTAAAAAAACCTTGCAATTATTAATTTTTTTCTCTCCTGGGGTTCGGTAATAAATTAATATTCTATGGTAAGGTATTAAAATTTGACATAATCTATGAATAACCATTATTCAATATTTATGTTCTTGTTTACGTAAAAGCGTCGCACAGCCGGCAATCGCTGTCCTCGTCTGACAAATGATGTTACGCGCTAACTTTCTTTCACTCTACCTTAAATATTTATTATCTTCAACAACCAGTTACACTTATGTGCGGCCAGATTTGATTAAGCAACTTCATATGATAATTAATAGAGAAAAATTAGCTTCAATTTGACATATAATTAATGAAAATAGGTTATAAACGTATAAATTTATCGAAATTATACCTGTTTACACCTGGCTGCGAAGAGGTGCGGCCAGGTGCGCAACGGCAACTGTGATTTTTCAGAATCTTCATATTAATTACAGTGATGTAAACGTTATTTTATTTAAAAAATAAAACGAAATAAATAACGAAATTTTTTACCAAAAATCAATTAAAAATAATTTAATTAAAAATAATTTTGATAGGCACCCTAGTAAATATATATTCTATCAATTATAAATAAACATAAAAATTTGGTTTTAAACATGAAGTCGATGAGCACACCAATCCCGCAGCGGGATCTCGTACTATAAAAGTTTTATATTGGCCGGAATTATTTCATATACTTAGAACTTACGAAAGCACCTCCATTAAATTGTCAAAGGAATGCAACCACTTATCATTTATTAATCTGGCTAGTGATCGATGCCTTATATCGAAAGGTCTCAAAGTAACACTTCCTGTAAGAAAAGCAGATAGAATCTCTAACAGGTCTAGTCATGCATTGTTTTGTCCAAACTTTGTTATTAGGAATAACAGGAGATGGTGATTATTGCTCAAATAATAATTCCACCCGATGCTGTTCTAAATATATAAAAATACATCAAGCGTGCAAAAAAAAAAATTTTTGGTCATTCCATTACGCGTGAACGGCTAGACCGGTTTTACTATTGTTTTTGTTGTTTTGAGATGATATGTTATAAAGAAAAAACTTGAAGAATAACCAGGAAAATCATCAACCCATCCACAACATAGACTAACTAACTATTTTGAAATGTATTAGATGGCTGACTTGGCTAGAATGCTGTTTTATTCCGAAAAACCACGATATCATAAGAGACATGAAATCGAATATGTTAGATTACCTGTTATCTGTTCACTTTCTTTTAACAATTATGATTATTTGAAATTTGCTTTCCTCCATAACTTCTTGAATATCCAACCGATCAATTTGTAACTAGAATGATGCTTGAATGTGGTTGGTACAAATCGGTTCGGATAATTCAAGGCGTCCAGAAAGTGTATCGGGTAATTCTTTCAATAAAATAAAAAATATTTGTGAGCAATAAAAAAGTTTATTGTTTATTATTAATATATGAATCGGAGAATTATTTGGAAAGGATGATGTTATCCAAATGATTACTGTTGCGTTGCTGGCACTATTTCAAACGGGAACGATGATTGGCGATGACACGTCGACACATAGCTATTCATATTGTTGCTATTCCCGACCTTATTTTGCTTCAACAGGAGTAGATTCGTCAGATTAAGCCTTACTTTTGAGATATCCCCATGCAAAATAGTCAATCGGGCTAACATTGGGGCTTCTGGGAATCCAGTTGATGTTACCCCTTCGCGAAATGACTTTATGAGGGAATAATTCGGTAACAACCTAAATTGAATCATTTGAGGTATGGCAAGTGGCCCCATATTGCTGAAACCATGTTCTTTCTTGAGATGAAACCTGCTAACTCCTGCTACTCTGGGACCAAAAAATTTAGCAAAATGTCGCAATAACAGTCACTTTTCATAAAAATTGCTCTGTCTCGTTGATCTTCTTGAAAATAAAGTCCAATTATGCCTTCAGCAGCCATAGCGGCCCAAACCACGATCTTTGGGATATGCAAGGGTCGTTCATGCTTTCGTTTCGGATTCGCCACTGCCCATTACCGACAATTCTGCTCATTAACATGACCATTCAGGTGAAAATTTGCATCGATTAGCATAGTCCGCATCCTTCAATTCTTGAACCAATTGGATTTTATGGACTTTTAGATGTGTCCCTTTAAAACGAACGTAAAGACGTTTTTTTGATGTTCAATACTTTGCTTCGCTTTCGGATGAATAAAGACGGATTTTGACGAACCGACACCTAGATTTCTTTTATTGTTCCTGCAAAGCGAACTGAACGAAAACGACCAGAATTTCGAATTTTAACTGATGCATCTGATTTATTTCCTTATGCTAATGTCACTTGGTGCGTACGATATTCCGCACGATAGAGACGTTGAGCAGTCACTGTTGAATCACCATTACGATAATATGCTCGTACGCAAAATGCGCGATGCATCCACGAGCACTCTTCTATCGTGACTAAAACTTCACAAATTGGCGGTCGCCACGAACCCCTCCCCGTTTCTTTCACAAGACCCTTTCCGAATACGGCGCGAAAACAAATACTCAATTCCCTTTCTGGACACCTTGTATATTACAGTTTCCATTGAAATAGTTCTGAGGCTAAAATGAGAATGAAGGAAAACTGAAGGTTTGGTTTTTGATAATTAGAGATATTTATTCGTTAATTCTCTCATATTGCCTTTCCTAGTAGTATATGCGATACACTGTTCCTGAGTTAATTAAAACACAGCGCAAAAGTTCCTGAGATCCCGTCAATGCTTTTCTACAATTTTCATATATTATTATTATTACGCATTCCTATATGCAAACGGCCTATTGTAATAGGAGATAGACCTTCGCTAGTTCCTTCGTGTCACTAGATTCGTTCTAGGCTCACCTTTACGACGAGCAGTATTTTTCATTCGATGTAATTCAGTAGTATGCTGACCGTTAAGAAGTAAAGCCTTATAACAATAATAATAATTTATTGATCCTCTAAGATATAAATACATGTATAGGATAGGTCAGAATGAAAAAATACAACAGAAAATAAAAATTATTCGACTTGAAATGATATCATTGTCGATAAAAATCGGCAACACTATAATAACGTTCCTCTACTAACTTAGCTTTAATTATCTTTTTGAATTCTTTGAGCTCCAGAGATTTAATATGTTTGGGTAGATGATTGAATAGTTTGATACACTGATAATTTGGTGAATATTCGTGAATATTTAGTTGTAGTATGTTTGGGGATGAAGAGAAAGTCATAATGTCTGGTATTGTAGTATAAGCAGCCTGTATGATTGCATGTGCGCCCTTAGAATCAGGGTTACATCCGCTGGCACGTGCCGGCGAGCAAGGACCGATAATCATTTTATTTAATTGTATACAATGTCAACCTTGTTTTATCAATACATTACGTGTTGAACAATAGACAGACAATATAAACAATATAGTATAAATAGTTATGATATTGTCTGGGAATTCGAACTCGACATTCATTCAAGACACAGACAATGTTCTTTGATCATTTCATTCATGTGTACCTCGTTGAAGTGTAATGAATATCTCCTGTAAAATAAACACCCTTCCGTGAGAATGCTGAGTGTTATTCACCATCCCTCAATCGTGTAAACGATTGGCCGAACCGAGTACCCCCAGCCAGGTACGCTACATGGCGATCCTGCCAGGATTCGAACCTGGAATCTTCTGATCCGCAGTCAGGTACGCTACAGTATTATAACTATGAAAGCTAGAGAGTCTTGTGAAGTTTCCCTCATTTTCCTTGAAATACATCAGGCACCTAAAGATGTATATACACGTCACTGTTAGAATCTCTCTTTTTATGAAAGTTGGTCGACAAAAGGACCTTGGAGGGATATTGAAGATCATTCGCAAAATTCTCTTCTGGATTAAAAATACTCTACTAACATCAGTGGAGTTCACCCACAGCATGATGTTATACGATATGTGGCTGTAAACTAAGCTTTAGTGAATACTCATGATGGCTTCTATAGGAAGCGAGTTTTTGACTCTGCTAATTGCGTAGAAAGAACTATTGAGTTTTCCACAAATGAAATCGATATGAGTAACCCATTTTAGATCAGAATCGATGTAGATTCCGAGGAAATTTGCGTGCTCCTTCGAAGATATTATGTTGTTCCGATGGCGAATAGTCAGTTGTTGTTGCTCAACAATTCTCACAGTAAAGGGAACACATTGGGTTTTCTCGATATTTATAATGAGGGAATTTGATCGACACCATTCAATAAAGCACTGCACTATCTCGCTGCAAAGTTTCTGTAGATCATCAAAAGTTCGAGCTGAAACTAGCATAGACGTATCATCTGCAAACAAAAGTATTCTGATCAACTTGGATAACGAGAGTGTATCGGGGAAATTTGATGAATTAGTCATCATGATCCTCAAATTTACAGGTAAATCGTTTATGAACATGAGAAAAAGGAGCGGTCCCAACACAGAACCCATATAGCTAATAAATTTGTGTTTTTTTTTTTCAAATGTAATTTTTGTGTGTGATTTGAAAACTTTATACACTTTATGTTTTCGACAGAAATCCATTCTCATCACTAGGAATAACAATTTATTCATTCAATTAATAATTGTCAACATATAACGTCATTCAATATGTTAATATGTATAATTGTCAGATGAGGCAACTGAAATAATATCCATATGATTTCTCGAAGCGCCAACCTAAAAAAGATCATTGAAGGAATTCCATTTTTTTGTGGCCTGAGGTAGGGTTAAGCTAATGCTTTTTCCCGCAGCTGGCCGTGAGATGTTATTGGTCTCAGTGTTAGTATGCTGCGAGTTCGTGTAAGAATTCTACCCACTAAAGCACCCTCCTCTCTCCCCGGGTATTATAGCCACCTGAAAATAGGCTTCATGCCCATACATCAGGTGCGTAACCCGGCATGCTCTCCTCATCCGTTCCCTGATCGGTCCTCCACCTCCTTCGCTTTCAGCACTCTCGTCACATACTTATATATTTTATCCCAGCACCTTCGGTTTTCCAGCATCGAGGGGACAATCTCTTCAACCTCTGGAAGCTCTCCAATCTCTTCCACTAATTTCTTCCTCTCCTCTGTCCACCTTAAGCTGTCGTAAAACAGGTGTTCCGGGCTGTCCTGAACTCCACAATTGTAGCACCGATCGTCAGCTGTCTTTGTTATCCTGAAACAGAATATTCCAAATGAGCCGTGGCCCGTGGGGTAATGTGTGAAAAAAATACGAAGATCTATCGTACATTACGTTCCATAATACTAAACCCAGGATAGAGCCCTGAGGTACCGCTATGCAGCATCACTATCCATGATGCATTCTCAGCTTGCTGTGTTGAAGCATTTTTAATATCTATGGCTACTAATATGCACCATTTATACTTTCCTACCTGTATCCTTTCTTTTACCTCTAGTATGGCAGAAGTTTTAGATTCTTTCTTCCAAAAGCCATGTTGATTTGGCGATAGGGATTGTTTCTTCTCTAGTTCATCTTTCAGTCTATTCACAATTAACCTTTCATATTATTTAGAGAGGGTATTTATTAGGCAAATCAGTCTATAACTAGAGGGGTAGCAGAACAACTCTTGCCTCTTCCATTTGTTAGGAAATTTTTGGACTGCTAGGAGGGCCGATGGGGCCACCTTGTAGCCGATATTTAGGGCATCGACGGTAAAACGGTAAAACCATCGGGACCAAGGGCTTTTCCGTTCCGCATCCTCACCGCTTCCTCAAGTTCCTTTTTCGTGACTGGTTCCACTT
>JARTUT010001023.1:0-48432 GCA_030674115.1 Micraspis discolor | reverse complement strand
ATTCAGGTAAATAATGCGTTCAAAAAGTTCAGTAAGTATACAGGGTGAGTTTTGACCACTGCGTTCATTTTAACCATAGGTTCTTGAGATCAAAGAAACACTTTTTCATTACGGTTTTTCCATATTCAGATGCGTTAAAGGCATTTTAAGTTTTCACATTGGGCAAATACCCCTCTGTAGTCCAGTTTAGTTTGAATGAAAACTACCTTCCACAGCATCTACTAATGAATCTGAATTATTTAAAAACATAATTTTCCCTCTAAAAATTATTCACTCACTCATGTTTCATCCGATGAGGTCCATATCCAGAAGGAAGATACAAAATACTATAATAATTTTATGGTAAAAAATTTTTACTCCATAAACATAGATTTTGTTTTTCTATTATAATTTCTTTTTACTTCAAGATTATAAGCCATCCCTTTCTAGTGAGAAATTCCAAAAAACCTCAGAATTTTTGGATGTTATCATCATACATTTGTAATTTTCTTTTAAAATTTCCAAATCATGAAAACCATCATTTCTGTAAAAACTTCCAAGGCAAGACGTTGTCACTTTCCTTTTTTTTTCACTCAAAGCCAGAAAAAATCATCTATGATTTTCCAAACACTGATATTTCTGAACTTTCTTCTCCTTGACATACTTTCTTGAGTATTGACCAGTGAACAGGTCAATGAGGTCTCTTGATATCATACTGTTAAAAATATGAAAATCTTTTTCAGAAATCTTCAACAACAATAATGTTGTCACTACGAATAATTTTTTTAAAGTGATGTTCTTTGCTTGATGATTATTTTCTGTACTGAATCCCAATAACAATTTACTTGGATAGATTACAAGTATTCCCAGATTTAGGTGTGCAATTATACTTGCTTGAGAAGAAATTGAGTTTGATCACCTAAATCTACTTCTGAAAAAATACCAACTAGGTGTTCTTTAATAAAAATATTTCTGTTAGATCAATAATAAGAATCTATTCTGTTCAGACTAAAAAACATAAATATTGAATAATGGTTATTCATAGATTATCTGAAATTTCAATACCTTACCATAGAATGTCAATTTAACACCTAACCCCAGGAGAGAGAGAAAAAAATTAACAATTGCAAAGTTTTTTGAATCAAAGATAATATCAGTAACCATTATTGATCTTTAGTTATAAATTTTCTCAGAATAACGAAAGTGCATTATTATCACATTAAAATGTTAACGTCTCTGTGGTGGGTAGTTCCCAATAAAATAGTGTTCTGTGGTTCCTTGTTGTTTTATTCTATTTGAAACTGTCTACAGTTATTTGTAACTTCAAAAAAAGTGGGAAATAATATGAGGGATAATTTCGATAGTTTGAAATTATTCAATTCAGTATAAATTATTATGGTCAGAAAATGCATTCTAGTCTAATCTTTCCTGTTTATGAGCCTATAGCTTCCAGGTTCAATATTTATAGAATTTTAATTAACCATGTATCATAGCAAATATTCAGAAATATTAAAACAAAAGTCAAATTCTATTATCTCCTAAGTTTGTAGACCAGGTTGAATCGATGTATGAATAAAAAAATGTGAAAAAATTTCTTTAAAGTTACCAAACAAATCTAGAGTCTGGGTTCAAAGTTTTTAACACTCATATGAGCTTAATTTGAAGCATTCCTATGTTGGAATAGATATCATTTGATGAACCCTGAAAGTCTAAAGCTATAAAGAACCAGCTCTTCATAAAAACAAGTGCTCAATTTAACAGAGTCCTGACAGAAAATATATTACTTATTTCAACGGTCATGAAAATACACCAGAAGTACCTATGTGAGTGATGGAAATCTTTTCTCTATTTATTATGGAATATTACTCTGGATTCAATATTAATCAAGGTGCTAGACATCATTAATAATGAATACAGCAAATGGCAATTTAGGTTTTGTAGTGAATGTAAGACAAAATTGTTCAGTGATTAATTTCATCTATAGTGTTTAGTGGTGGAACCATAGACTGGAGAGATTTTCTCAACCTTATATATATAATATTTAATAAAGACATAAAATATGGCAACATTGAAACAAATCTGATAATTGAATCATTTCAGCACAGAATTGGATTTGGGAAAATCAGAAATATTTGAACAAAATTATATCGATTTAATTCCTTTCAGTTTCAAATATCTCAAGAACGGTGCAATTTAGGAGAAAAGATGAAGAATGATTTTATCTGCAGAAAAGACTAATGATTCCAGGAAGTACAAGATATGGACCATTAGTTCAAGTGATATTCGTTTTTTCGTGCAATTTAACCAATCTGTACAGTATTAGTGAGAAACCCACAAGAAATGGAATAAATCAATGACTGTTATGAAAAACCTTCTACAAGAGATAATTTCAATTGATATTGTCGTTTGAATATTACAGGGGATAATGCAATTTTTAAAGAAATTTCAACACCCTATATCTTTTGATATGGGTCAAATTTGGAAAAATGTTATAGAAAAAAAATGTTTCTTTGTACGTAAAGAATCAATGGTTGGAAATTAACGCAGTGGTCAAAGACTCACCCTTTATATCAGAAAATACAAATAACAAATTGAGAAAAATTAGTTTACACTTACCCCTTAAAGGGTTTTCAAAATAGACACAAAAATTATGAGGTAAAATCTCTATTTGATATTCTTTTCAACGTTCTCAATGACGATCGAAATTGAAAAAGAAGGTTCCACATCAATCAGATATTCGCACATGCTTGTGTCAAAAGATAAGACATATGCACTGCCATAGCACAAATATGTTTTATTTCTTAGGAAAATTAGATGGAAATAAATACAGTGGTAAACAATTTACGTTTAGCACGCTACAATGTACAATATTGTTGTTGGACAGAATTGTAGCAACAAAAGTACAATCAGGTTGCCAAATCGTACTGCCTCTACGACTATTCAAAATTGAATATTCGCTGAGAAAATACTTAGAATTTTGACTTCATATCGAAAATAACAAGAACTCCTCATTTACGGATCTGTCTTTGCATATGTAGATGTCTAGTTGAAATGGTACTATTTAAACTGTCCTGGAAAATTCCATTGGTTTTGTAAAAAACGTATTCAGAAGTGACGGTCTTTTATCAATTATTTAAACCTTCGAACTTCAATAGTCATTGAATCATTCCACATAAAATGCAAAAATCTCTACCTGTGTGAATCTGTACGGAAAAGTTATCCTGTGAAATAGCCGAGTTCACCCGAAGGTTCATTGGCGTAGGTAGTTTTTCACAAACGATGCCGCGTACGAAAATGTAGATGAACGCCACGTTAATTATTGTCTCCGAGATGTTGATTATGTATATATGGAAGTTAACACCTATAATTTTTAATTTTTTCATATTAAGATGCAAAGTTACTATTTTAAGTGATCAAGAAGGAGAAATAGGATTAGTTTAGAATGAAGATGTTGGTTAATATTTACAAATTGGTATCCCATGCGATTGAAAAGCCTTCGCCATATGGGAAAAATTATACCACAGAAAGTTTCATTTGATTCTATCTAAGCCCGTAAAGCGCTCAATTTCACTCCTACAACTACTTTTGATTAATTTATCTATGAAGGAGAACTTGTATCGAATTTGGATTTTCGACAAATCTCTGCTTTTTCATAAGCTTTCATTTGACACTACTTTGTTTTCCTTAGGGAGGGGATGAGAGTGTTAAATTAACCCCTAAACCTGTTTTTCGTGTATTTTGCAATGAAGGACTTCTTGTATCAGATTCGGATTTTCGAAAAAATCTCTGCTTTTTCATAAGCTTTCATTTGACACTACTTTGATTTCCTTAGAGAGGGGAGGAGAGGGTTATATTCACCCCTAAACCTGTTTTTCGTGGATTTTGCTATGAAGGACTTCTTGTATCAAATTCGGAATTCCGACAAAATCTCTGCTTTTTCATAAGCTTTCATTTGATACTACTCCGATTTCCTTAGGGAGGGATGAGAGAGTTTAATTCACTCCCTAAACCTGTTTTTTCGTGGATTTTGCTATGAAGGACTTCTTGTATCAAATTTGGATTTTCGACAAAATCTCTGCTTTTTCATAAGCTTTCATTTGACACTACCTTGATTTCCTTAGGAGGGGATGAGAGGGTTAAATTCACCCCTAAACCTGTTTTTCGTGGATTTTGCTATTTTTGTGGATTTTACTTTGCTTTCCTTAGGAGGGGATGAAGGACTTCACCTTGTTTTCGTCAAATTCTTGGATTTCGGATTTTCGACAAAATCTCTGCTTTTTCATAAGCTTTCATTTGACACTACTTTGATTTTCTTAGGGAGGGATGAGAGGGTTAAATTCACCCCTAAACCTGTTTTTCGTGGATTTTGCTATGAAGGACTTCTTGTATCAAATTCGGATTTTCGACAAAATCTCTGCTTTTTCATAAGCTTTCATTTGACACTACCTTGATTTCCTTAGGTAGGGATGAGAGGGTTAAATTCACCCCTAAACCTGTTTTTCCTATATTTTGCTAAGAAGGACTTCTTGTATCAAATTCGGATTTTCGACAAAATCTCTGCTTTTCCATAAGCTTCCATTTGACACTACTTTGATTTCCTTAGGAGGGGATGAGAGGAGTTAAATTCACCCCCTAAACCTGTTTTTCGTGGATTTTGCTATGAAGGACTTCTTGTATCAAATTCGGATTTTCGACAAAATCTCTGCTTTTTCATAAGCTTTCATTTGACACTACTTTGATTTCCTTAGGGAGGGGATGAGAGAGTTAAATTCACCCCTAAACCTGTTTTTCGTGGATTTTGCTAAGAAGGACTTCTTGTATCAAATTCGGATTTTCGACAAAATCTCTGCTTTTTCATAAGCTTTCATTTGACACTACTTTGATTTCCTTAGGGAGGGATGAGAGGGTTAAATTCACCCCTAAACCTGTTTTTCGTGGATTTTGCTAAGAAGGACTTCTTGTATCAAATTCGGATTTTCGACAAAATCTCTGCTTTTTCATAAGCTTTCATTTGACACTACTTTGATTTCCTTAGGGAGGGATGAGAGGGTTAAATTCACCCCTAAACCTGTTTTTTTCGTGGATTTTGCTATGAAGGACTTCTTGTATCAAATTCGATTTTCGACAAAATCTCTGCTTTTTCATAAGCTTTCATTTGACACTACTTTGATTTTCTTAGGGAGGGGATGAGAGGGTTAAATTGACCCTAGTAAACCTGTTTTTCGTGGATTTTGCTATGAAGGACTTCTTGTATCAAATTCGGATTTTCGACAAAATCTCTGCTTTTTCATAAGCTTTCATTTGACACTACTTTGATTTCCTTAGGGAGGGGATGAGAGGGTTAAATTCACCCCTAAACCTGTTTTTCGTGGATTTTGCTATGAAGGACTTCTTGTATCAAATTCGGATTTTCGACAAAATCTCTGCTTTTTCATAAGCTTTCATTTGATACTACTTTGATTTCCTTAGGGAGGGGATGAGAGGGTTAAATTCACCCCTAAACCAGTTTTTCGTGGATTTTGCTATGAAGGACTTCTTGTATCAAATTCGGATTTTCGACAAAATCTCTGCTTTTTCATAAGCTTTCATTTGACACTACTTTGATTTCCTTAGGGAGAGGATGAGAGGGTTAAATTCACCCCTAAACCTGTTTTTCGTGGATTTTGCTATGAAGGACTTCTTGTATCAAATTCGGATTTTCGACAAAATCTCTGCTTTTTCATAAGCTTTCATTTGACACTACTTTGATTTCCTTAGGGAGGGGATGAGAGGGTTAAATTCACCCCTAAACCTGTTTTTCGTGGATTTTGCTATGAAGGACTTCTTGTATCAAATTCGGATTTTCGACAAAATCTCTGCTTTTTCATAAGCTTTCATTTGACACTACTTTGATTTCCTTAGGAGGGGATGAGAGGGTTAAATTCACCCCTAAACCTGTTTTTTCGTGGATTTTGCTATGAAGGACTTCTTGTATCAAATTCGGATTTTCGACAAAATCTCTGCTTTTTCTTAAGCTTTCATTTGACACTACTTTGATTTCCTTAGGGAGGGGATGAGAGGGTTAAATTCACCCCTAAACCTGTTTTTCGTGGATTTTGCTATGAAGGACTTCTTGTATCAAATTCGGATTTTCGACAAAATCTCTGCTTTTTCATAAGCTTTCATTTGACACAACTCTGATTTCCTTAGGGAGGGGATGAGAGGGTTAAATTCACCCCTAAACCTGTTTTTCAGGGATTTTGCTATGAAGGACTTCTTGTATCAAATTCGGATTTTCGACAAAATCTCTGCTTTTTCATAAGCTTTCATTTGACACTACTTTGATTTCCTTAGGGAGGGGATGAGAGGGTTAAATTCACCCCTAAACCAGTTTTTCGTGGATTTTGCTATGAAGGACTTCTTGTATCGAATTCGGATTACCGACAAAATCTCTGCTTTCTCATAAGCTTTCATTTGATACCATTTTGATTTCCTTAGGGAGGGGATGAGAGGGTTAAATTCACCCCTAAACCTGTTTTTCGTGGATTTTGCTATGAAGGACTTCTTGTATCAAATTCGGATTTTCGACAAAATCTCTGCTTTTTCATGAGCTTTCATTTGACACTACTTTGATTTCCTTAGGGAGGGGATGAGAGGGTTAAATTCACCCCTAAACCTGTTTTTCGTGGATTTTGCTATGAAGGACTTCTTGTATCAAATTCGGATTTTCGACAAAATCTCTGCTTTTTCATAAGCTTTCATTTGACACTACTTTGATTTCCTTAGGGAGGGGATGAGAGGGTTAAATTCACCCCTAAACCTGTTTTTCGTGGATTTTGCTATGAAGGACTTCTTGTATCAAATTCGGATTTTCGACAAAATCTCTGCTTTTTCATAAGCTTTCATTTGACACTACTTTGATTTCCTTAGGAGAGGGATGAGAGGGTTAAATTCACCCCTAAACCTGTTTTTTTCGTGGATTTTGCTATGAAGGACTTCTTGTATCAAATTCGGATTTTCGACAAAATCTCTGCTTTTTCATAAGCTTTCATTTGACACTACTTTGATTTCCTTGAAGGAGGGGATGAGAGGGTTAAATTCACCCCTAAACCTGTTTTTCGTGGATTTTGCTATGAAGGACTTCTTGTATCAAATTCGGATTTTCGACAAAATCTCTGCTTTTTCATAAGCTTTCATTTGACACTACTTTTGATTTCCTTAGGGAGGGATGAGAGGGTTAAATTCACCCCTAAACCTGTTTTTCGTGGATTTTGCTATGAAGGACTTCTTGTATCAAATTCGGATTTTCGACAAAATCTCTGCTTTTTCATAAGCTTTCATTTGACACTACTTTGATTTCCTTAGGGAGGGATGAGAGGGTTAAATTCACCCCTAAACCTGTTTTTCGTGGATTTTGCTATGAAGGACTTCTTGTATCAAATTCGGATTTTCGACAAAATCTCTGCTTTTTCATAAGCTTCCATTTGAAACTACTTTGATTTCCTTAGGGAGGGATGAGAGGTTTAATTCACCCTAAACCTGTTTTTCGTGGATTTTTATGAAGGACTTCTTGTATCAAATTCGGATTTTCGACAAAATCTCTGCTTTTTCATAGGCTTTCATTTGATACCACTCTGATTTCCTTAGGAGGGGATGAGAGGGTTAAATTCACCCCTAAACCTGTTTTCCTATATTTTGCTATGAAGGACTTCTTGTATCAAAAATCAGATTTTCGGCAAAATCTCTGCTTTCTCATAAGCTTTCTTTGACACAACTTTTTTCTTAGGGAGGGGATGAGAGGTTAAATTCACCACTAAACCTGTATTTCGTATATTTTGCTATGAAGGACTTCTTGTATCAAAATCGGATTTTCGACAAAATTTCTGCTTTTTTATAAGCTTTCATTTGACACTACTTTGATTTCCTTAGGAGGGATGAGAGGGTTGAATTGATCCTGAACCTGTTTTTCGTGTATTTTGCAATGAAGGACTTCTTGTATCAAATTCGGCAAAATCTCTGCTTTTTATTAGCTTTCATTAGATACTACTCTGAACTCTTTAGGAAGGGGATGAGAGGGTTGAATTTACCCCAAAACCCGTTTTCGTTAAATTATTTATGAAGGATTTGTACGTAAGATCAGATGATATTTGACCTCCTCCCTCCTTCTTCTTGAACACCCCTAGTATTTGATTGTATGCCCCAAAGTTCATTGTTAGGATCGTATGACTTAGAGTACATGCGCGCAGGAGCTCCTGATATTTTGTCCGTGCTTTTCAACATTCTCAGAAATATTTTATTCAATAACAGGAGCCCCCAATTTGTAATTCAAACCTAAGCTTACTGAAACCAAAACTCATCGAACTCTTTCATTTTGAAATCGTTTTCCGCTTCTACGTAAGCATTAATCGAACTCACTTCATAAATGTCATTTTCATCCACCTGACTCTAAGTGCGAAAGATATCACTTGAATTGCGTCAATTAATACGAGATTTCCGGAATTTGATACAAGTCCTTCATGGCAAAATACACGAAAAACAGGTTTGGGGTGAATTTAACCCTCTCATCTCCTCCCTAAGGAAATCATAGTAGTATCAAATGAAAGCTCATAAAGAAGCAGCGATTTTGTCGAAAATCCTTTGATACAAGAGTTCCTTCTTAGCAAAATATAGGAAAAACAGGTTTAGGGGTGAATTTAACCTCTCATCCCTCCCTAAGGAAATCAGAGTGGTATCAAATGAAAGCTTATGAAAAGCAGAGATTTTGTCGAAAATCCGAATTTGATACAAGAAGTCCTTCATAGCAAAATATAGGAAAAACAGGTTTAGGGGTGAATTTAACCCTCTCATCCCTCCCTAAGGAAATCAAAGTGGTATCAAATGAAAGCTTATGAAAAAGCAGAGATTTTGTCGAAAATCCGAATTTGATACAAGAAGTCCTTCATAGCAAAATATACGAAAAAACAGGTTTAGGGGAGTGAATTTAACCCTCTCATCCCCTCCCTAAGGAAATCAGGAGTAGTGTCAAATGAAAGCTTATGAAAAAGCAGAGATTTTGTCGAAAACTCCGAATTTGATACAAGAAGTCCTTCATAGCAAAATCCACGAAAAACAGGTTTAGGGGTGAATTTAACCTCTCATCCCCTCCCTAAGGAAATCAAGTTAGTGTCAAATGAAAGCTTATGAAAAGCAGAGATTTTGTCGAAAATCCAATTTGATACAAGAAGTCCTTCATAGCAAAATCCACGAAAACAGGTTTAGGGGTGAATTTAACCTCTCATCCCCTCCCTAAGGAAATCAAAGTGGTGTCAAATGAAAGCTTATGAAAAAGCAGAGATTTTGTCGAAAATCCGAATTTGATACAAGAAGTCCTTCATAGCAAAATCCACGAAAACAGGTTTAGGGGTGAATTTAACCCTCTCATCCCTCCCTAAGGAAATCAAAGTAGTGTCAAATGAAAGCTTATGAAAAAGCAGAGATTTTGTCGAAAATCCGAATTTGATACAAGAAGTCCTTCATAGCAAAATCCACGAAAAAACAGGTTTAGGGGTGAATTTAACCAACTCATCCCCTCCCTAAGGAAATCAAAGTAGTGTCAAATGAAAGCTTATGAAAAGCAGAGATTTTGTCGAAAATCCGAATTTGATACAAGAAGTCCTTCATAGCAAAATCCACGAAAAACAGGTTTAGGGGTGAATTTAACCCTCTCATCCCTCCTAAGGAAATCAAAGTAGTGTCAAATGAAAGCTTATGAAAAGCAGAGATTTTGTCGAAAATCCGAATTTGATACAAGAAGTCCTTTCTTAGCAAAATATACGAAAAACAGGTTTAGGGGTGAATTTAACCTCTCATCCCCTCCCTAAGGAAATCAGAGTAGTATCAAATGAAAGCTTATGAAAAAGCAGAGATTTTGTCGAAAATCCGAATTTGATACAAGAAGTCCTTCAAGCAAAATCCACGAAAACTGGTTTAGGGTGAATTTAACCTCTCATCCCTCCCTTAGGAAATCAGAGTGGTATCAAATGAAAGCTTATGAAAAAGAGGAGATTTTGTCGAAAATCCGATTTTGATACAAGAAGTCCTTCATGAAAAATACACGAAAACAGGTTTAGGGGTGAATTTAACCAACTCATCCCCTCCCTAAGGAAATCAAAGTAGTGTCAAATGAAAGCTTATGAAAAAGCAGAGATTTTGTCGAAAATCCGAATTTGATACAAGAAGTCCTTCTTAGCAAAATCCACGAAAAACAGGTTTAGGGGTGAATTTAACCCTCTCATCCCCTCCCTAAGGAAATCAAAGTAGTGTCAAATGAAAGCTTATGAAAAGCAGAGATTTTGTCGAAAATCCGAATTTGATACAAGAAGTCCTTCATAGCAAAATCCACGAAAAACAGGTTTAGGGGTGAATTTAACCAACTCATCCCCTCCCTAAGGAAATCAAAGTAGTGTCAAATGAAAGCTTATGAAAAAGCAGAGATTTTGTCGAAAATCCGAATTTGATACAAGAAGTCCTTCATAGCAAAAATCCACGAAAACAGGTTTAGGGGTGAATTTAACCTCTCATCCCCTCCCCTAAGGAAATCAAAGTAGTGTCAAATGAAAGCTTATGAAAAAGCAGAGATTTTGTCGAAAATCCGAATTTGATACAAGAAGTCCTTCATAGCAAAATCCACGAAAACAGGTTTAGGGTGAATTTAACCTCTCATCCCCTCCCTAAGGAAATCAAAGTAGTGTCAAATGAAAGCTTATGAAAAAGCAGAGATTTTGTCGAAAATCCGAATTTGATACAAGAAGTCCTTCATAGCAAAATCCACGAAAAACAGGTTTAGGGGTGAATTTAACCCTCTCATCCCCTCCCTAAGGAAATCAAAGTAGTGTCAAATGAAAGCTTATGAAAAGCAGAGATTTTGTCGAAAATCCGAATTTGATACAAGAAGTCCTTCATAGCAAAATCCACGAAAACAGGTTTAGGGGTGAATTTAACCAACTCATCCCCTCCCTAAGGAAATCAAAGTAGTGTCAAATGAAAGCTTATGAAAAAGCAGAGATTTTGTCGAAAATCCGAATTTGATACAAGAAGTCCTTCATAGCAAAATCCACGAAAAACAGGTTTAGGGGTGAATTTAACCCTCTCATCCCCTC
This sequence comes from Micraspis discolor, assembly GCA_030674115.1. Taxonomy (NCBI): domain Eukaryota; kingdom Metazoa; phylum Arthropoda; class Insecta; order Coleoptera; family Coccinellidae; genus Micraspis; species Micraspis discolor. Next base: position 37,336 of record JARTUT010001023.1, on the reverse strand, counting down.
CCTAAGGAAATCAAAGTAGTGTCAAATGAAAGCTTATGAAAAAGCAGAGATTTTGTCGAAAATCCGAATTTGATACAAGAAGTCCTTCTTAGCAAAATCCACGAAAAACTGTTTTAGGGGTGAATTTAACCATCTCATCCCCTCCCTAAGGAAATCGAGTAGAATCAAATGAAAGCTTATGAAAAAGCAGTGATATGTCGAAAATCAAATTCGATACAAGTTCTCCTTCATTTTTTCCAACTGAGCGATGAAAATGCTTTCTGAGTAAATATTTCATAAGGGAAATATTGAAAGCATTTTGAGTAAATGTGTTTACGTATCTCCATGAAAATATAGAGAGCAAACGAAGTACGTGTGGTTGGTTTATTCCAGATATATCGAAAGTTGTGTGGAATATCTGGTACATTATGCATAATTAATAAAACTCCACAAAACATGTGTCTTTCAAGTTGAATGAAGGTTACTCGAATGTAGATTTGATTTGAACGTAAATATAATGTTGATTAATCCTTGTTCAGAAAATCAAATGGAGATACGTTTTATAATACACTGCGCAAAAAAATTAACGCACATTATAGAAATCTCAAATTTATTCTACAACTGAAGGTGTTCTCAATGATAATTATTTTTATCAGAATTATGCATGTATATGTTATCCAATTTCAACGATTTTCTTCAATACAGATGTTTTTTCCCAGCAGGAGTGATCGTTGATAATGGAGCATGTAGTGCCTTTTGCCCCATACATTGGCGAAAATTTCATTTTTATGGACGATAATGCCAGACCCCATCGTGCGCGCATCATTCAAGAGTACCTTGAAGTGGTTGAAGTCTCTCGAATGGAAAGTCCAGATCTCAATCCGATTGAGCAGATTTGGGACAACCTCAATAGAAGGCTGAGAATTTCAGAAAATCATCCAGCTGCTCTTAATGACTTAGAAATCCAACTCGGAGAAATCTGGGAAGGATTAGAAGGGGTGGAAATACCAAGTATTAAATCACATTCCAGTATTTTGAAAATTGTTTATTTCTCTTCTTTCACATAAGATTCGGTGAAATCCTGAATTTTTCTTCCATTTAATGTGTCTAGTTTCGTGCAAAACCTTCCAGAGAGAATATAAAAAATAAGTTATGTGCTTTAATTTTTTTGCGCAGTGTAGTTAAATAGAGCAAGGGTGTACTGTGTAGGTTTATTATACGTAAAATCAACGTTTGAATGAATTTTGGATTCAGGGGTAATGTTGAACAAATTAATGCATAACGATACCAAACTTTCTATACCATTTTCAGACGTTTAGTATACATTTGTGTGTTTACCGGGTTTGTTAAATGTTTGTTAAGTGTGAGATATTTCTACCAAAATATTGAGAACACCACTCATCACAGATGTAGCACAAATTTTTACACTCATTAGGGATAAAAAAAAAAAAAGCGGTAAGCTAACTTTTCTTATTTTTCATTTCGGGAAAATTAAAAGAATTATCTCAAAGATAAGAACGGAATAACCCAGTAGGCTTGTAGCATTTCAACACTGAAATTTTGAAAAGTGCTGTGTTCATCTTGTGAAAAATCTTAAGAAGTACATGGAGTAAAGAAAAAATTCGAACAGCACAAATCAACACAAACCTAGCACAATTCAGCACAACAACATTTTGTTCGAATATCGAAAAGTACTGGGCCAACTTCACACCCCTGATGAGACTACTGAATACGCCCATTTCAATATTTTGTGATTTGGAAACTCCACAAAGAATCTAAAACAAATTGAAAGATTCACTTCAAGCAGAAAGTAAAAGCAAAAAATTAATTGAAGAAATAATGAATGAGCGCGAAATAATTATAACAGCTTTTTAATTAAGGTCTAATAAATAATATTTTATCTGCGATGCAATTACCCAGGTAGCGGCTCAACAAGGCGACAAAATTAAATTCTACCATCATTTATAACGCTCGCTTTGTTGCTCGAACGAGTTTAGAGTGCAAACACACGGTGAGATTTCTCGGAGAATGATCGAACTGAATCGTTGAATGCTTGTTCGTAGTAGAATAAAAATATTCTTTTGTATGTATCGAAGATACTTCAATGGAAAGTGGAAAGTGTACGATAATTATAGTTATTTTTAGTTTTTTATTAATTTATTTCCACTTTTCAAGAATGATTTTTTAAATTTTTCTAATAAATGAGCTTTTTAATCGAAAAATTTCGCAAAATACGGAGTGAAAAAGCTTATCAGGCTATCTATCCAATGGTTCATTTAGGTTTTCATTGTTTCATATCAATCTAATTCCTCTAATTGTTTGTTGGCTCAGTCAAGCTTTGATTCTCCACAATTTTGTGAGTGAATTCATCAGTCCAGCTGATTGAAGTGAGGGGAAGAAAACAGTCGAAAAATACATTTGCCTATTACTAGTTTTATGAGAGAAAAAGAAAACTTTTAATCTTTACAATATTTTAAAAACCTTAGTCCTGGTATATAGCCTGAATATATATTTGGATTCGATGTTATCTTAAAAGAAAGGAGCATAAATTAACTCATCATTTTTTCAAGATTATTAATATGTTCTGCTATTATAAATCAGGTTTTAAACAATTATACGTGGAAAACAGGAGCTACTCTCATAAGTGGCTCTCCAGTCAGGCGTGTGTGACCCCAGGGGTGCTTAAATACAAAGGGCTGGAGCAGATCGAAGCGCACCAGGAACGCTCCCGGGCCGTCTCAATTGGCGACTCGAAAGCGACTATAGTTTCATATTCTGCTCATGACAATGTGTTAAAAGATTACCTCATTTTCAAATCATATATCCATAATCAGTTATGACCCCTATTATTTTCAATTTATTATTGATTAATTAATAATTTATATTATTATTCAGTGATTTATATACGTTATACCAGAAATTTTTATATGGTCATGATATTGATAACCACCGCACGGATTTCAATACCATCAACTTATCAGGAGATTCAAGGAATTTCTATGCTGAATGGCGGTTATATCCCAACTCTAACAAAACATAGCTATCTTGTTTCTATTCGAGTAATCATAAGTAGAATCGGGAATAAGCTGTAACTTTTGTTTATTATACAGGGTGAGTCTTTAATCACTGCGTTAATTTCAACCATAGATTCTTGACGTTAAAAGAAACATTTTCTTCCTATAACATTTTTCTAAATTTGGCGCCGTTCAAAAGATATAGGGTGTTGAAATTTCATAAAAAAAAATTGCATTTTCACCTGTAATATTCAAACGCCAATATCAATTGGAATGATTTCTTGTAGAAGGTATTTGATAACAGTCATGCATATTTTGGCATCATTAGATTTATTCCATTTCTTGTGGGTTTCTCACTACTACTCTACAGATTGGTTAAATCGCATGAAAAACAAATATCGCTTGAACTAGAGGTCCATATCTTGTACTTCCTGGAATCATTAGTCTTTTCTGCAGATAAAACCATTCCTCATCTTTTTTCCTAAATTGCACCGTTCTTGAGATATTTGAAGTTGAAAGTAATTAAATCGATATAATTTTGTTCAAATATTTCTGATTTTCCCTAATCCAATTCTGTGCTGAAATGATTCAATTATCATATTTGTTCAATGTTGCCATATTTTATGTCTTTATTAAATATTTCTACAAGGTTGACCTGGTTCTTTATAGCTTTAGACTTTCAGGGTTCATCAAATTATATCTATTCTAACATAGGAATGCTTCAAATTAAGCTCATATGAGTTTTAAAAACTTCGAACCCAGTATCCTAGATTTGTTTTGTAGCTTTAAAGATCTTTTTTCACATATTTATTTCATACATCGATTCAACCTGGTTCACAAACTTCGGAGATAATAGAATTTGACTTAGTTTTAATATTTCTGAATGTTCGTTATGATGCATGATTAATTAAAATTCTATCAATATTGAAACTGGAAGCCATAGGCTCATAAACAAGAAAAATTGGAATAGAATGCATTTTCTGACCATAATCATTTCATACTGAATTGAATTATTTCAAACTATCGAAATTATCCCTAGAATATTTTCCACTTTTTTCTTGAAGATACAAATAACTGTTGACAGTTTCAAACAGAATCAAAACAACATGGAACCACAGAACACCATTTTATTGGGAACTACCCACCACAGAGACGTTTTAACATTCTAATGTGATAATAATGCACTCTCGTTATTCTGAGAAAAATTATAACTAGAGATCAATAATGGTTACAGATATTATCTTTCATTAAAAAAAACTTTGCAATTATTAATTTTTTTCTCTCCTGGGGTTCGGTAATAAATTGATATTCTATGGTAAGGTATAAAAATTTGACATAATCTATGAATAACCATTATTCAATATTTATGTTTTTGTTTACATGATTGAAACAAATACTCTGATTATAAAATCCAAAAATTTACGCATGTTCAGTAATTAATTTTAGTCGTAACAGAATAGATTCATATTAATGATCTAACAAAAATTTTTTTATTAAAGAACACCTAGTTGGTTTTTTTCAGTAGTAAGTAAATTTAGGTGATTAATCTCAATTTCTTCAAGCAAGTATAATTGCACACCTAAATCTGGGAATCTATCCAAGTAAATTGTTATTGGGATTCAGTACAAAAAATAATCATCATGCAAAGTAACATCACTTTAAAATAATTATTTGTTGTGACATCATTCATTGTTGTTGAAGATTTCGAAAAAGATTTCCATATTTTTAACAGTATGAAATCAAGTGACTTCATAGACCTGTTCACTGGTCTCTGTCAAGGAGAAGAAACTTCAGAAATATCAGTGTTTGGAAAATCATAGATGATTTTTTCTGGATTTGAGTGAAAAAAAAAGCAAAGTGACAACCTCTTGGCTTGGAAGTTTTCATCGAAATGATGGTTTTCATGATTTGGAAATTTTGAGAAGAAAATTACAAATGTATGATGATAACATCCAATAATTCTGACTAGAAAGTGATGGTTTATAATCTTGAAGTAGAAAGAAATTATAGTAGAACAACATAAGCTATGTTTATGGTGTTAAATACTAATTTTTTTTACCAAAAAATTAGTATTTTGTATCTTCCATCTGGATATGGACCTCATCGTATGAAACATGAGTGAGTGAAACATTTTTTAGAGGAAAATAATGTTTTTAAACAATTCAGATTCATCAGTGGATGCTGTGGAAGGTATTTTTTATTCAAACTAAACTGGACTACAGAGGGGGATTTGACCAATGTGAAAACTCAAAATGCTTATAACTTTTTAACGCAGCTGAATATGGAAAAACCGTAATGGAAAAAGTGTTTCTTTTGATCTCAAGAACCTATGGTTAAAATTAACGCAGTGGTCAAAGACTCACCCGGTATATTCTCCTGTAAAACATAATTTTTATCGTAAGTACTGAGGAGTTAAATCAGATTCATCTCTAAATTCCTAGGCTCATTTAGATGATCTGCTCCTGAAATTCAAAACTGGGAATAATATTTTTCAGAGATTAGCTGGAATTCAATTCCCAATTTATTTCTGATGATTTCAAATAAAATATAATTCCAAGGTAATATTTTCTTCAGTATGAACATAAGCGATAAAAAATTAGGCAAACTGAATAGAACTCTTTTGAAATGTTCAATAAATATCTTGTTTTTGAAAATTCAAAAGAGATCTAGTTTTAGTGCCTCTAGAAAAATTTGGCCAGGCCTGAATCGTTCGAAAACAGGTCATGGTCGTACCGATAGAATGCTCTTCAAATAGAATCAGTTACGAGCAAAATCAAGCATTTACCTATATATGAATTTCAGGGTGGTTTTAGGGCCTTTTATATTTCGGGATAGGACAACATTAGTGTTGCATATCTGCCAACTGACAGCTCTATCGTAAAGCATGACATTTTAGCGGTTATACGTAGTCAGAACGTTTTGACATACGAGCGCTATCGGGTTGTTTACAGTAACTTAAAAGATTCATCTCTTCCAAAACATTATATCGTGCGATTATTTTTTACAACGTTGGACGTGGATCAACTCTAACTTAATTGTATGTGTCCAAATGTAACTTCAGCAAGTGAGTCTCCAGAACTCCGCAACAGTGAAGGCTTCGGAGGTGCATTCATATAGATTTTTATTAGTGCAGGTGGTTGTTGCAGACGAGTAGATGGACCTCGTCTTGAACTACTCCACAGTCATATAATTCATCACTTGAGTATCCCCACTTTACCAAGGTCTTCTTACAGCGGGATACTTTCACTATGAGTCTATTAAGTGTTATCCACGTAGTGTGTGGTGGGCTCCAGGTGATATCTCTTCTATGCCGGTGATGTCTCTGGTGGATTTCTTCCAGAGTTTTCTTTCTTCAGTCGCCTAGTTATTGGTTCAGTGGTTTTCATGAAACTCTTTCTTGATTTTAATCGATGATGGTATGTTATATGTCCATGAAGGGGATGTCTTTCATCTTCAGTGTGTCTGGTCCTTTCTTTTACAGCAATGACTTCTCTTCCAATTTTTGGTGGAGCAATGCCAACTATAGGATATACCTTTTCTAGAGGGATGGGTTTTAGGCATCCAGATATCACTCTGAACGTCGCATTTGTGGCCACATCTACTTCCCTCCAATGTACAAAATTTCTCCACGCAAGAGTGGCGTATTCTGCTGTTGATAGACATAGGGCAAAGTTTCAGGTCTGGCTACCCATGATGTACCTGTTTCCTGTTTCCGGATTTTGTTGTTTATTGCCATAACTTTCATCTTGGTGTCTTTACAATGGGTTTTATAGGACTAGGATCGATCTTGTTTGACACCCAGGTATTTTAGTGTTTTACAGTTTTATAGTGTTTCAACTTTCCATTTAACTTCAAGTTTTCATTTTGCCTGGTTGTTTCCTGAGTGGAAAGCACACACTTGGGTCTTAGTTGGATTTGGTTTTAGATGATGTTCTCTGTAGTAGATTGATATTTCTGTTAGGGCTTGTGTTAGAGTTCGTTCTACTTCTTCAAACTCGTTTTCTTGTGCAACTATTGCTGTTTCGTACGCGTAAATAAATTTCTCTACTTTGTTGTGTGAGATGTCATTCCTGTAAGTTTGTAGTCTTTCAACAGATCGTAAACTTTCTCTATTAATTTTTTATGATTAACTGTATCGTAAGCAGCAGTTGAATCATTAAATGCTAGGCCGGATATTTTCTAAGCTTCATAACTGTTATGTATTGCAGTTAATTCTGTACTCAGATGACCATTGTACATGCGCTGATATGTTACCTATATGTACGCATATGTGTAGGCTGCAGTCAGTCATTATTTTGAATGCAAAGAATAAGGATTGACCCTCAATTGTTTTATTATTTGTGCATATTCGTAAATATATTACAATAACCATCCTCAATATGTTGGTCAAGATTGAGGATATGACTGCAGCATGATTTTCCAGGTCTGAATCCAGCTGTTCTTTTATTAACTTTCCATCGATATGTGGTGTTATTCTGGAAAAACTCAAAAACAGTGCATCTATGAACTCAATTAAATTTTGGAGGATAAAGCTCCATCGAGGACTATTGTTTATCGATTATATGGTGAATTCAACCGAGCTCGTAGTTCACTCCAAGACAAATTTCGTGAAGGTCGTATAAAATCAGTTGTTGTTTCGAAAATCATTGATGTTGTGAGCCAACTGACATTGCATGATCGTCATGTGCCCTATCGTGAGATTGAGACAACCTTAGGCATTAGTGGGATCAGCATTCATTCAATATTGCATGAACATTTGACCATAAAAATTGCGCGTTGGATCCCACAAAATTTGTCCATCACTCAAAAAAAGCCTCATGCCGATTGGTCGAAAGAAATGCTCGAAAATTATGATCGCGGTGCTTCGAAGCACGTCTAGTACATCATGACAGGTGATCATCAGGTGAATCGTGGATTTAAGCGTATGAGCCCGAAAGTAAACAGCAGTCGACCGTATGGGTGTTTCAAGATGAGCCAAATCCAACAAAAGTTGCTCGAGTAAGAAGCACTTCCAAGCAAATGGTCTCCTGTTTTTTCGAAAAAACTTGACACGTCGCAATCCTACCACTAGAACAACGCAGAGCAGTCAATTCTGAGAGGTATACAACCATTTGTTAGCCAGTGGTCTTCCAAGAAATCAGGAAAACCAACCGCCGAAGACGGATCACCCGTCACCACGACAAAGGGAGCCCTCACACATCGGCTCAAACAACTGCATTTTTGAAATCTCAAAACATTGATTTGATGAGTTAGCCGCCGTATAGTCCTGACTCAGCACCGAATGACTTCTTTTTATTCCCGTTCGTAAAAAATAAAATAGGAGGTCAACGTTTTTCGACACCTGAAGAGGCAGTTGATGCGTTCAGAATGCATGTTTTGGAGATACCTCAATTACAGTGGCAAAACCGCTTCGACAATTGATTCAAACGCATGCAAAAGTGTGAAGATCATAATGGGAAATATTTTGAAGAACAATAAAGTGATTTTCGATTATTAATATTTCTTCTTGTTCTCTGATCCCTAAATATAAAAGGCAACCCTAGTATAAAATGAATTAAACACGTAATTCTCAATTTGGTACTTCAATACTGAAGAGTTTAATGTTGAAATAACAAGTTTATTTGACAGGCAAAACAAAAAACCCCGACTTTAAGCGTAAAACCTCTGTAACTTTCAAACGGCTCAATCGATTTTCATCAAACATGTCTAAGAACACTCGCCCGTAAAACACCTGTAATAAAAAAAACTAAATTGAAATCGGTTCATTCGTTCGGGTGCTATGATGCCACAGGTGGGAAAAGGCATGACTTAAAAATACCTACACTATGTGAACACAGACAAAATAATGAGTGGTCAGAAAACATTGTGTTTGTTACATATTTTTTATTGCACTTAACAATTTTAAAACAATACAAACAATTTCTATTAAAAATAACATGTTAACAATCAGTTAATGGTGACAGACAATGAGATCAAATAAGTTTTACATTATTTTCTTGACAGATTTTATTTAAATTTGCAAAGTCATCAATTATATCGTCGTATAAAATATTTTTCATAATTTCTGACTCTATGCACAAAAGAGATAAAGCATTAAGCTTTTCTTGACTTAAAGTAGATCGTATATAGTTTTTAACCCGTTTTAAGCAAGAAAAGCTTATCTCACCTGAACAATTTGTCACCGCTGTGCACAGAGCCATGCGAAGTGCAATATCCAAGTTTGGATAAATATGCTACAAATTCTGTTTTCGCAGGAACAAAGATAGACTTTACTATTAATGCAAAGTTTGATCAGAATCGGTCTAGTAGTTTTGGTGTGATTGAGCAACAATCCAAACAACTAAACATCCAAACTCACTTCCACATTTATAAAATATTAGTAAGATCATAATGATTGGAACCATCCAAGAATAGTGAAAAGTTCGCCCGCAAAATTCAATATGTATTTCACACGACCATCAACAACGTCTGCCTTCACGCGTCTGCCGCGTTCCGGTTGCTCACTCGGGTATCTGCCCCCGCTCCGCACCTCACCAGCGCTATTGCCGCCCCACAACCGCCGAATTGAAAAAAATAAATAGGTGGTCATCCACCAATTACTTTAAAGAATATCCATAAAAAATTTCAAAGAGATTGCACCACGGAATCACGTAGGTCCATACAAACGTTGACCCCCTTTTTGACCCCCTTAAGGGTACAATTTTGATAAATATTTTATGCTAAAAGTTATACCGGACTTCAGACTACACAATTCAAGGAGATTCATGTAAAAGTGCCCAGTAGTTTTTGCGTGATGATCCTTCAAACAAACTGACAGACAGAGACAGATAAACAAGAAATTTAAAAAAATTCAAAATCTACTCAGTTACTCATCTTAAGCCATCCTAGTGAATATTTTTCGAATATCTTTAATGTACAGACTATTTTAGGTTTACGATTTTTTTATAGTATAGATTGTGTACACGTATAATTATAAAAAAATTTGTAAAAAAAAAAATTTGCTAAATTTGCCGCCCCTCTAAATCTGCCGCCCTAGGCACCGGCCTACTTGGCCTATTGGTAAATCCGCCACTGACTTTGGCAGAAATCAGGCTTTTGTACTAAGCTCTTGTTCCATACGCCGAATTGTATGATAACCCACTTCTCAAAGTTTTGCTGAAACTTTTACCCAGTAAACATGCTATATTGTTTGCCAAATGCAAAGCTAAAAGTTCAAAATAATATATGTATTCAATTGACAAAACTACATTTCATTTCTATGGTTTCTATATTGACGATGTTATAGGGTTGGTCCAACGAAAACTTATCTCCTCCATATTCCGGTTTGAAATGAAAATGTGGGAAATCACTCGGACCGTCGATTTGTAACTCCAAAAGAAACAAATTTTTCTCTATTTTCAACTACAAGAACCTAACGGGGCGCACAAACCCTTGATTTTGAATAGAGGTGCTTCTATTCCTCATTTTGAAAATATATTCTGATCCTGAGATTACGCTTCAAAACTTCCATCGATAAGTGACAAGTGGTTGAGAAAAACTAATTTTTGTGATTAGTTTTTAAAATACTGGACATGAGCATCATTCACGTCCACGGTACTGCTTGGACATCACTTGTTAGTTTTGCTGAAAATGATCACTAGTATTACTCAAGATTTTTTGTCGAACATAAAAAATTAACTTAGACTCAATTGCGTATTGAATTTTGGGTGACGGTATAGAAAAAAATTTAGTGAAACCATATGAGGTGATCTGTTTGGCCACTCAATATGGTCCTTTCTTCTGAACCAGAAGTGAGGAAAATTTTGAGCAGAGTACTGACGCATTGGTTGAACGTCAACTCATTCTCCAATACTTATACGAGGGTTGGATAAATAGTGCTCTCCAATAAATCTAAATTAATTTGTCCAGCGAGATAGCCAGGTATGGAAGAAGCCGATTATTTGATTTTCCTGAATTTAATTTTTGAGGATATATATCGATAATTATACTGGTTTATAATGACGTTTAGAGGAAATGGACAGATAACGAACATTTTGTTTTGATAATCGTTCATCATTTCAATGAGTACTTCACAGAACAGGAGTTGGCGATCCGGATACCTCAATTCAATTTCTGAACCGATCGTATTCTTTTTTCGTTAAAACTTTGCCTGTGGAAGAACCTTTAACTTCATGACGATAAAATATCTCACCACTTAATACATAACGTAGTCTCTCGATTTGGCCTGGTTGACAGGTTAATAAACTTGACAGAAGTGAGCATTGATATCTTAGTCCATAATTTAAAGGATCACTGTCAGTGATCGACCATATTTCAAACAGTTTATTGATTATTACTCGAATAAAAACCCTTGAAACCTCTTCGATACTGGTGATTCTGCATTTTTTATGAAAACCTGATCGAGGAAGACCAGAAGCGTTTTATAAAACAAGAAACACGGATATTGCGAATTCCATGCGCAACGTGATTATCAACGGTTTGTATCCATTTGATACTTTTTTTAGACCCAAAAATGTTGCTACCAACGTTCGATAGACATCTAACCGTTTCAAGGCAAAATTTTGCAAATTTTCAATTTTCATTTAATGTCAAGATGAATAGATCTCTGAGGCTAGATCAAATTTGTACTTATTTATGGTATAAGGACTACTTCAAGGTACTTTGAATAATCGGCCTTCAAACTAATTATTCTCATTCACAGCATGTTGGACCAACTTCGAGTTATCGGTGTCCAGCATTTGAGTAAGCTTCTATTGTTCTTTCTTTTAAGGGACGCTTTGTTTCCCCGATATAAGATCTTCCGCATTCCTATGGTATCTCATAATATATAATATTCTTATTCTTAATGCTCTTTCAATTATCTTTTTGGGATAGCTATTAATTCTGACGGTTTTTCCTCATTTTTAATTTGTTGGATAAAGCATACTCTTGTTGTTTTTTCAAAAAATTAATTTTTGTATGATAGAGCATCAAATACTGGGTGGGCCATCGATAACTTGAATGGATATTTTTGCGCATGTTATTTGAAGCTGTCATATTCTGACAAATCTGATTAAAAATCGTAATCTGAGAAAATTGAACGATCTGCTATGTCCATAGGAGATAATTCGTGCTTCAGACGATTCGTTTCTGTATAATCATCGATTTTAGTGATTTGGTCTTGAATATATAAGGTATTTAAAAGAAACAAAAAACTGACTGTAAATATATCAATTCCAAAATGGTTTTGATGGATTTCAGAAACCTACTTTTGGTTCGTTTTCAAGAGAAGACAATTTGATCTTCGAACAAAACTAAGGGAAAACTATGAGTGTGTTATTTTTGATAGGTATATGATGTTTGTATATTCTTTCACGTTCTTTGTGGTACTGTCTTTAGTATCCCTCTGTTCCAGAGTTTTAATATTCAGTTCTATTTCTTAGAACTAGTGTTGTCCCTCTGAAAAAAAAATATTTTTGGTGTTATTGGCATTTTTGAAAATTAAACGAAAGCGAAAGAAAATTAACAATGAAATTCTGATAAGAAAAAATGACTCGAAAGAAAATCGAATGCTGGAGCACTGCCTACCTGGTTTCACAGTACGGCTGAATTCCCTGTCCATGCACTCGCGAGCGATAATAGTCACTTTTTCACCAGAGATCTAATTTGTAGATTTATCGAGAAAATATTCATTGCTGTTGCACTTCATGGAAGAACGCCGATTTCGTACTTCTTTGGACACAGGTCATATCTCCAACATATGGCGCCCAAAATGAATGAACTGAAAAAAGCAACTTGGAATAAAAATAAATGAATTCAAATAATAATAATGAGTTGCAGTAACAGTTATTATTTTTTGCAAATGCTATCGACCTTTTATATTTCGGGATTAAAGCTGAAAAAATTTAGAAAGCACTGACGTGAGGTCAGATTGCTCTGGCGCTCTTGTTGAGCTACTTGCGAGTAAATATTCAAACCATAACAAATCTATAAGAACTCTGATCACGTGAACAATAGTCTTTTCCCGTACTATGGGACAATGTGATGCAAATATGAGTGCCTAATGAATGAACAAACCTATATCTCAAATTAAAAATATCTACTCATAATTTTCCCCAAGTTTTGTTCGAAGCTATAATTCCCTTTTCCTAAAATCTTATGTCAGTGCTTTTCTGAATTTTGACAACGTATATTATTTCAGCCACCGAGATGAAAATTTTATCTCTATGATTTCCCGTTATGAAAAATTTTTATTAATATTACGCCAACTGACACTGATTAATGAGCCCGGCATTTGTCAACCGAATATCGATCTGTGATGGCCATCGTTCAAAGAAAATCATCGGGACGTATGTCATTTCTCTTTTCTCTTGAGTAAATTAAAAAAAGGATCATATCTTTAGATGGAAAAGAGCTACGACAATGAAATTTGAGGATAAGTAAGATATCGATCACCTCAATATATTCACGAATTTTTATTGAAATCCGAAAAATATCTTATGAGATAGTGAGGATTAAAAATTTTTTTTTGGGAATTTTTAAAAAAATTTCTAGCGTGATGATTTCTGCGAAATTTTGCGAGCTGTTTTGTTGCAGCCTCTCTCAACAATATTTCAAGTATCAATTTTATCGGATGGATATTCTAGTAGTAATTGAGAAAACAAAATTCCAGATGCTCATAACTACTGAACCATCCGACGGATTTGGCCCAATAACGAACTTGACCGAGATATTTGGACAATTAACCTATTCTGAAAATATAAAAACTCTAGCTGATTCCTTTTGGATGCTAGAGAGGATACGGCCGGCCGGCCGGACAGACTCAACTTTCGCCACGAATTCTTCATCAGGGAGTCGAACCCAATCGACATTCGGGCAAAATGATAGGCACTCTGTTCGGGTGAACAAGAGCGCCAAAAACACAAATATTAATCATCGAAAAAAAATTCAAAATATTTCCCATTAAGATCTATACACTTTTGCATGCGTTTGAACCAATTGTCGAAGCACTTCTGCCACCCTGATTGAGGTATCTCCTAAACATACATTCTGAACACATTAACGTTGATTTCTCATTTTATTTTTTACGATCGGGAATGAAAAGAAGTTATTCGGTGCCAAGTCAGGATTATTATATATAACAAGGCTAGAACAACCTGGGGATTAATTAAGTCATTAACGTATAAAGGGATTACAAAAACAAGCTCTACCATCTGGCAACCCACAATTACTGGTGGAGGATTTCAACACCTATTTTGTGAATATTGCTTCCAATAATGTAATGGTTACACAAAATAAATATAGTGGTAAATTGAAGTATGTATGTGGATCCTTCTTTGTCTTTAAGGTAGAATCAGACGAGATTATTCAAGTAGTTAAACAGTTGAAAAATTCTTTATCATCAGGTCACGACCAAATTCCTAATTTCATCATAAAGAAGGTTATTCACTTGATAGTTGAGCCATTAAAATATATTATAAATAAGGCCTTTATAACTGTCACATTTCCAACTGCTCCCAAAGTTTTAATTATTTCACCTTTATATAAATCTGGTAATGTGGATGATCATGGAAACTACCGACCGATTAATCTCTTAACGACTTTTTCTGAAATATTTGAAAAGATTTTAGCCAATCGTCTTGTTAAGTTTTTTAGAAAAAACAAAACTTTTTGCCCCAAGTCAACATGGGTACATGAATAAAAAAAAACACACAACGCTGCAGTTTTTGAACTTACTCAAAAAGTTAAAGACGCTTTAGAAATGGGCAAAATTCCAATTGGTTTATTTCTGGATTTGTCTAAGGCGTTTGATGGCGTTGTTCATGCTATACTACTGAAGAAACTCCAAAATTATGGTATTAGAGACAATCAACTCAAATTAATGGAATCTTATCTCAGAGACGAAAACAGAAAGTACATATTTCATATTTTTGGAGCATTTCTTTCGACCAATCGACACGAGCCTTTTTTTGATTGATGGACATCAACCACATGGTCACATGATGTTCTTGCAATAGCATTGCACAGCATCAATGGATTTCGGAACAACAACTGATTTTGGACGACCTTCACGAAATTCGTCTAGGACTGAACTACGACCTCGATTAAATTCACCATACCATCGAAAAACACTGGTCCTTGATGGAGCTTCATCGCCAAGAGTTGAATTAAGTTCATCGATGCACTGTTGTTCAGTTAATCCGCGTCGAAAGTTGTAAAAACTAATTGCATGGAAATGTTCACGTTTTAATTCCATTCTTTGGGCGAGATTATTCTTTTAACATACTGTAAACAACACAAATAGCGCTCCTATGTCAAAACGTTCTCACTACGTATACGTATGACGATAAAGCCGTCAGTGGGTAAATTGCAAAACTAGTGTTGTCCAACCCCGAAATATAAAAGGCAATCTTTATATGGTAAAACAATAGATTCATTCTAATTTTCTGGTGTTGTATAAGTTTTTAGCCTTACATAAGTGAGTTTCAACAGTGTGGCGGTTGTATTTGTATCACACTATTCCAGAGTACGAAAAAAAAATGAAGGTCATTGTGACGCATGTGAGTGTCCTCCATTTATCCATATTTTCATCCCATTTACCTATTAATCATCTTGTATATGGGGTTCTATTTGAAACTAGCTGACCCGACATACTTCGTCCTGTCAAAAAGATTTGTAATGTGGCAGTTTTTGTGCCTACGTATTTTAAAAATTCTCCTGAACAGAACCGTCACCCTGGTGATAGGGCGTTGTGAATAAAAAATAATTAAATGAAACATATATAAGGATTTAAAAGTAAGTAATCGCTTTTTTGTTAATCATGCGAATCATAATTATTATTATCATTGTAATGCTTTGTGTTTGATTACCTGGAGCATAGATAAACAAATCTGATGGTTTTCCAACACGGGAACAGGCAACATACAATTGACCATGTGAGAAACATGGGTTTTCTAGATTTATACCACAAACACTTAATGATTGCCCCTGGGACTTGTTTATAGTCATAGCAAAAGCAAGCCGCACTGGAAACTGTAGTCGTTTAAACTCAAATGGCACATCAGTCGGAATCATTGGGATGCGCGGTATGAGAACATCTTCTCCTTCATACTTTCCTTTGAGTATAGTTGCCTCTATCACATTGTTTAGTAATTTTTTTATCGCTAACCGTGTACCGTTGCAAAGACGGGGTTGGTTGATATTTCGCAACATTATAACCACCGATCCAACCTTTAATTGAGATTATGAGGTGGCAATCCTGGCAAATCCAGCGAGTTTAAAAATTCCGGTGGATAGTTGATTACATCATCTTGATTTGTAGCCGAATCAACTGATTTATATATCCTCAAATCGCCTGTAATTTGTTCTTGAATTTTGAAATATAATTCATTTGCATCTATGTTTTTTTGCAGCCAGTATAGATCGTTCGCTCAACCAATCATGGTTTCTGTAATTTTGAGAAACATCTGGAAACACCTTCAGAATAAGTTCATCTTTTGATCGAGTTAACTGACAAAAACTTCGAGGAAAGTTAATACAGCCAGTCAACATGTCTATAGGAAATTTGCCATTACCAATGTCAATGAGTTGTTTAGAGAATATGTTTCCAGATTGGTCATTTTGCAACTCGACACGCATATTCTTGCTTAAATGAAGTACTTTGACATGTTTCCACAAATCGGAGGACTTTAGACATGCATTGAGTTCATCAGCTGGCGTTGATCGTGGAATCACTGGCAATGTTTGACGAAAATCTCCTGCTAATAAAATCATTGCACCACCAAATCGGTTATTATTGCTCCGTAGATCTTTTAAGGTTCTGTCTAAAGTCTCCAACGATTTTTTATGTACCATCGTTCATTCATCCCAAACAATCAATTTACATTGCTGCAAAACCTTTTCCATTGCAGAGTTCTTCGAAACGTTGCAGGTTGGAGTTTCATTGCTTTGCATATTTAATGGCAATTTTAGTGCTGAATGGGCTGTTCGACCACCTTCAAGCAAAGTTGCTGCGATTCCCGACGAAGCGAGTGCAAGTGCAATTTTATTTTGTGAGCGAATTGTTGCTAATATTAATGAAATAAAAAAAGTTTTTCCTGTACCACCAGGTGCATCTAAGAAGTAAATCCCTCCAGTTTCATCATTTGTTACTTTCATAAGAGTTTCAAATACATACTTCTGTTGTTCATTTAACAGTGGAAGATTTGTTTGAATTAATTCTTTCAAAGCGTTGAGATCATACAGTTTTTCTCGATGCAACTCTTGTTTAAAAGCGTCATGCATTGGACGATTGGGCGCGGTCAGGCCTAATTGAATTAATAGTTTGTTTGACATTATCAAGCACATGTCCTCAATTGAAATCAATGCTTCATTGTAAATTTCTTCACTGATTTGTATATTTGGATTTCCCATTCCGTATTTGATACAAAATATCATCACACATATATAATCTTTGTACTTGATCCACAAATCAATTGGGTTTGAAGGGAAGCATGTAGATATGATTATAGAAAACAATGTTCGTATTTGATGAGCGTGTGATGATATTACAGCATCATTGAGAGTTTGATCCCAATGAGCGTCATTTTCAAGCAATTGCAAACGTTGACAGGCTTCTCTGTAGGATCCACACAATTCACCATCAAAAGTTCGTAACTGTTAGAATGATGTTGGGCCACGTACATTGACTAATAGCAGTCGTAAATAAAAACAATCGTAATTTAATATGAACTTTATACCATAGCAATAAAGCTCAAATTGACTACGTTTTAGTTACAAATCATTTGTATGAAAAAAAGAAAAGGGCTATTTTAGGATTTTTCCAGCCATAATTCTAATTTTTCTCGCCGTAAAAACCATCCTTGAACTCAAATTTTAAAAAAGATTTGGCTAATTGGTCTTATGCGCTTACCAACACATTTTGCGATTCATTTTTGGCGCTCTTGTTCACCCGAACAGAGTGCCTATCATTTTGCCCGAATGTCTGTAATTTTGGAATATCGAGCCGAAAATGGTCTCAATCGATTGGGTTCGACTCCTGATGAAGAATTCGTGGCGAAAGTTGATTCCGGCCGGCCGGCCGTATCCTCTCTAGCATCCAAAAGGAATCAGCTAGAGTTTTCAAATTTTCAGAATAGGTTAATTGTCCAAATATCTCGGTCAAGTTCGTTATTGGGCCAAATCCGTCGGATGGTTCAGTAGTTATGAGCATCTGAAATTTTGTTTCCTCAATAACTACTAGAATATCCATCCGATCAAGTTGATACTTGGAATGTTATTGAGGAGGCTGAAACGAAATGGCTTGCAAAATTTCGCAGGAATCGTCACGCTAGAAAATCTTAAAAAATTCCCAAAAAAAAAATTCAATACTTAATATCTCCTAAGACTTCATTCAGATTTGAATAAAAATCCCGTATATATATTGAGGTTACCGATATCTTACTCATCCTCAAATTTCAAATCAAAGAAAAATAGAAATGTCATGAAGTCCGAGCTTTGTCAAAGATTTGCCATCACAGATCGATATTCGTTTGACAACTTACGGACCTAGATATCAGCCAATCAAAATTTTCATAGAATTCATAGTTCAAAATTCAGAAAAGCACAGACGTAATATTAATCAAAAAATTTTTATCATAGAGAAAGAATTCGATAGCGGAAAAGCAATGACCTAAGTTTTTAGGAGAAGCATGGAACAAAATTTGGTGAAAATTATGAGCAAATTGAGATAAAGGTTTATTTATTCATTAGCTTTACATCACATTGTCCCATAGTACGGAAAAAGACTATTGTTCACCCGATCAGAGAGCTTATAGATTTGTTAAGGTTTGATTCTGACCTAGCTTTCTAATTTTTTTATATTATATATGAGCCAAGCCGAATAACCGGAAGTCGTGAAAGATCAAATCAATTCTAGAGATGAAGTATTATTCCGCCAATACCCTCAAAAATATTTCAAATAAATGTCAATGGCCGTTCCTGCTGGGACAACTTGTATTGTAACCAAGAAAAGTAGGCAAAATTCCTAATCATACAAAAATATAAACAAAATCTTTCTAATTTCTATAAACCCTTACATGTAGAATTCTTAATATTTTTCTGAAATATTTCAATGGAACACAGCCTTGCTCATCATATAAACTGCTACCAGTCTGATCTAAAACAATCGGTCTCTTTCAGATGGCTGTCGTATGGCGATCGTAGTGGAGAATCAGACCTCTAATTATGTGATTAAGTTGGCCAGTGTAGGTACCTGAGGGCTTGACAGCTCAATCAGAGCCCTTTGTTCGCCGGGGAATTAAAAAAGCCCGATTATTATTTTTAAGGCAAACCCAGTATTAAAAAACAATTTCATTATACGTTGCCGGGACAAAAAACGGACACGGTTCGATGTCGAGACAACCAAATTGTTTTCTGGCATAGCTAATGGAGATGTTATCTTGCAGATGAAAAATGCTCTGTGTTTTTTGCCAGTTCTGAGATGAATTCCAAAGCAAACTTGTTTGCAAGGTTCCAAAATGAAGGCAAGGACGTTATTATTTAGGCGCTTGAAAGTTTATTGAAATTCTACTTGAACATAATTTATGATTATAGGTAGGTATAATGATATATCCTCGTTTTATTTTTATTCTTCATTCGTGAAGATTTTTGAGCATAGAATACAATTTTTACTGTGACGGAAGAAAAGTTCGACATTCACTGTGTTGACAGGTAACAGAATATCAATATTTGAAAAAGCCATAGATAGAACACTTTATTCCAATACACGGGGTGGGTCGTTGAACGCTGCTTTAATTTCAACTTAATTTCAACTACAAATGCTTGAAGAAGATCCCTTTTCTTTCCCCCTACCAATTCTGCTCCGTGGTAAAGTTATGAGCGATTTAATGTTTCAAAGTGGGCTATACCAACATGAATTTAGCTTTTGATGTGTGATAGACCATCATAATATTGTAGAGACATACTTGTTTATGCACCCTGTTCCTGTTCAAGGCTTCAAAATGTAATCAATAGTTATGATAAAAACATATATTTATTCTCTTTGAGGAATGTTACATAATTTTTATTCGAATCATTATTTCAGCTGAAAATCATATTGAATTCCTAGGTTGGTGATTTCCTATCCGAACTTTAGTGAAAACATTTAAATTTCTGGATTTGATTCACATTTTAATTGAACATTTCATAAGAAGATACTCATATGTAACATCAACTTTTGCAATACTAGTACTCTGAATTCTATGACTTTCTCATTCTTTAGATAATCAATTAAACACTTTTGCTGCCATGTTTTTTATTTTCCGTAAATATCAAATATTTTTATCTCTTCAATTTTCTATGTCCTATTCTTAATCTGTATATTCCAAAATGATTAAATAATTTATAAAACACAAATATTAAAGTTATGATAATATTCAAGAAGGTCATTCATATTTGTTTAAATTTCATCCATCGTTTTGATAAGATGAATGGAAATATAGTAACCAGAAGTTGGAATTTTATATACAGCGCTTATCTGCAGTTCGAAAGTTAATCTTTTATTCCAACAACCCATAACAACATGGACTTTGCTAGTACTAGTTTTAACAAGAGAAAATTTATGAGTTTTTGGTACCTTGTTCTCTTCACTCTGACAATTTTAGAAAATGCACATCCAGTTTACCCTTGAGGAAGTGTTTCATGTTTAATTATACTGATGGCTACGCCATTGAGGTTTTTCATAATTTTTCAACTCAATAAATCGCGGTATTTTGATTTAGGTAGAGCCATACATCGAAGAAGTATTTTCATTCAATTGAATAAACATCATAATTTGATTGTCATTCAATCAAATCAACTTACAAACCCCACAATAATGATTGTTTTTCGAGCTATAAATAGTTTTCCTCCATTTTTTTGAGATTGTCGTCCTTATTCGTGAATTTTTGTGATATTTGTTTTATTTGTGCTTAATTGAACAGATTTTTTAACACTTTTCTAGGGTTGCCTCAAAATTTCGAACAAAAATACACTCTCAATATCTTTTATGAATTGATCATTTCTCGTTTTCTAATTTTGCCAATGAGCTTACACTCGTGGAAATCTAGCTCTTTCCCTGTCTACCAATGGTTCCGGTTCCATGTTCTCTGCTTCAAATTGAAAAGGAAATAAAGCTAATGATTATAAGTTACAAAACATTTAAAAAATGGAAAATATTGTCTAAAAGAAAAATTTATACCCGTAAAGTTCGTGTCTGTGAAGAGTGTAGCTTTATATATCAATAATTGTCAAGAGGGTAAATTCATTTTTTATGCTTGTATATGTGAAGGCTAAATAACTATTTATGCATGTTTCTTGATGTGGCTTTTTCTAACAAATAATTTTTTCATTCTTTGTGGCATATCTTGGACAGGATTTTAAAGCCTCCAGAAAGTTTCAATTTTGGAGTTCATTAACCAGCTTTCTTTTGTTTTATTTTCATATAATGATGTTCTCCATTACTTAATTAACCTTTAAATAACAAATTTTCAAATAAATAACAATTTTGTAAGGATTCTTGTATAGATATATGATGATCAATGATTTTCTATGTTTCCATTTGAATAAGATGTAATCGTTAACTGAATGATACCTCTCTTCATGTGTAAATGAGTTAAATTAAATATATTCAATGAAAAAATTATATTTTTGTTCTGAATCTTTCGAAATCTCCATCTCAGATTATTTATTGAAGCTCCTTCAATGTATACTGGTGATAATAACACTAGAATCATTCTGGAATTATTTTAACCAGTTTACCAAATTGAAAGAACTTCCATTACTTTCAAACTAATAAAATGGCGGCCAAAGTTCCCAAAAATCAGTTAGGACGTTTCACTTCTTGATATTGGTGTTCTGTGCTTTATATCTCAGGTCATTTCCTACGGTCATCAAAAAGCGATCAATCCGAGTGTTTTCAAAAATTCTGCTTCGTTGTTGAGTTATTGAGGGTGGATATTTTCAATTGGATGGAGTAAAATGATACTTTCTTATCTGTATGACGAAAATACCTGAAAATTGTTTTCCATATTTATAGAATTGTAACACTGAATAATGAGTATATTATTATTCAAGATCAACATCATAACAATTGGAATGAAAATCCCCAAAACAGAATTCTTCTCTCCGTTTACGAAGTTATCGAAACCATCAACTCGAGGATCAAACCAGCTTAACCCCTGTATCGAGGAAATTTACTTATAAAAGTCGAGATACAAAACGAACGTGAGTGTCCAAGAAAATATTGACTCGAATCGGATTGAAAGAGGTCGACACGGATATCTGGTCTACAAGGGTCGATACCATAAAATAAACGAAGGGCGAATTTCTGTGATTGTATTGTGACGTGTCAATTGACTTTCTATCTCGATAGTTATTCTATGTTCAGAAATTCTTATCATTTTATTATTCGGATCCAGGAAATGCCGTAACGAATTGCTACGTGAACGTGATCTGTATGGAATTTGAATTCGAATTAGCAGAACTTCTTTCATGTAAATGGGGGTGAATATCATTATTTTTCTATCTATAACTTAATGTATTTATATAAATTATTGACAACATTGAATTTAAATGTCAATTAGAAAATAATTCTGCCCTAGAATAAGATAAGTGTTCAAAAAAGTTATCAACCTATCACTTAGTTAACTTCCAAATATCTGTGACCCAAGTGAGGTTATGTTAGTGAAAAATGCATATACTTATAAAAACAAGACTGTAAATGTAATAAAAACTTTGATGCCAATATAGTAGCCTTTGACGCCCTCGAATATGTAGGATAGTCTAAACTGCGCATGCACAAACTAGTCTACCCGAATGCCGTGTTCGGAAACTCGAACCACTCATTTCAAATAGTATGGAATGTCATTTATGGAATGTCATTTATGTGACGAAATGCATTATTGTAAATTATGTCTAATATACAGGGTGAGTCTTTGACTGATAACAATATTACAAAAAAACATGTTCATTCACATTTATATTCTAATATTGGGCATACCCTCTGTAGGGTGAGTCTTTGACCACTGCTAATTGTTTAAAAACATTAGTTTCGAGATTTACTCTGTTTCATCAGAGTTTAATTCATACCTGGGAAATGGGCTACAATAAAAACATTAGTTTCATTGATACTCAGAGAAGTTTAATTCCTTTCAACTTCAAATATCTCAAAACTGGCCCAATTTAGGAAAAAAGATGATGAATGATTTTATCTGCAAAAAGACTAATGATTCTTTAGTTCAAGTGATATTTGTTTTTCATTCAATTTAACCAATCTGTACAGTAGTAATGAGAATACCACAAGAAATGGATTAAATCTATTGATGCCAAAATATGCAAGACTGTTATCAAAAACCTTCTACAAGAGATCATTTCAATTGATATTGTAGTTTGAATATAACAGGTGAAAATGCAATTTTTTTGTGAAATTTCATCAACACCCTATATGTTTTGAACGGTGGGGCCAAATTTGGAAAAATGTTATAGGAAGAAATTGTTTCTTTTGACGTCAAAAATCTATAGTTAGAATTAACGCAGTGGTCAAAGACTCACCCTGTATATGGAACAATGTAAAATCTGAATGATCCTAAAATGCGCAAACAATGAAGGTAACCTTGTTGAACGATGGTTATTTACGAATAGAGAATAATATCCGAGGATATTCTTTGACGACTACATTTACAGAGTGTCGGTAAATAAATATAGAGAACTTTGAAAATGATTCCTTGGTTAAAACTAATGAGGGTACTTCCCCTAGAAATTTTTCGAAATCGCCTTCCTCTTCAAGTTACACCCCTCAGAAGAGATCGAAGAATTTTTTATTTTTACCGGTTCTGAGGATCGAATAATAATGAATTTCCACCCATTCGATTAACTGCGTAGTTTGTTTATCAGGAATTTTCTTAACCCCGTTATTTTATCATTATTGCTTGAAAATAGCCACCCATATTACTTTTTTCGTTTTATCTGTTTTTTGATCGCAAGATTTTGAGAATTTTTTCTTCCTATGAACCCATGCTCAATTTTGAAAGAAAAATATCTCTTGGGCAATTTTCATATAATGGATACTATTTCCGGAATGAATTAAAATTTGGAATAGGGCTTATCAGAATTAATATCGAGTTCATAGAGTAATTGGCGATTGAGTTGAATAGTCTCTGATTTCGCACATAGACGGAATACATTAACTTTGATATCTTCCTGTCCGTTCCATTTTTTTAAGAATTTTATTGTGAATCATTTTTCCTGTCAGGATCCAGGAAAACGAGCTATGCTTTCCCAAATTTCAAATCATTTAACATTGAATATCTTAGAAACGGGTCCATTTTAGGAAGATAAATGTAAAAATGATAAAATCTTCTGAAATATTCAAGCATACAGAGAATGCTAGGGTGTGTTTTTATTAACTGCCTATTTTGCTGTAAGTTTCGATAGTTTTACGAGTTGGTGATGAATTTACTAGAAGGCCTTGGAGGATAGACCTCCTGATGTCTGATGCTTCCATTGCCCGAGATGTCGTTTCACCTGTGGTTCCCATTGATCCTACTAACACACCCGATAGGACTGATACCACCCTCTTCATTCCAATTACTAGTGGCTTTTTCTTTCAAAAGCGACAACACTTTGCGATATCATTAAGTGAGGAATAAAGACAAACTGAATTCCTTCTGGGGTTTATAATATACTCGTATGTTGGAATGTGGTTCGAGTGGTTGCAAATCAGTTTAAGTAGGTAGAACGGGTAGAGCTCTCTCCACTAGAATAAGTGAGCATTTACGAAGTAGAACAAATTTATCTAATAATAGCTCGGCGTTTGGAGTGTATCTGAGAGGCATTGGTCACCAATTCCATAGATCCGTGAATTCGAAAATTACAGCGTTGCGATTTTGGTATAAGGCAGAGGATTTTATAGGGTATGTTCACAAACAAATATTCGAAAAACTCCGAGCAGAAGGTTGATTCTGTATTGTTTGATCTCGTGTGATTGTTTTTTACGATTTGTTAGTTGTAGTTTACATTGACTTATAATACTCTTATTTGTCTTCTATCAGCTTGATGACAATATCGTTTTCTTCGATTAGTTTATTATAGTTTACTTTGTCTTTTGTTACTTTTGTTTGTGTTCTCTCAAATGGATGGTAGTAGGCGCTTTCAGATGGACACGTATGAAATCATAATTCATTTTTATTCGTTTTATTATATTTATATAGCATAGCTGCCCTCTTCTCCAAACATTTTAGATCTACCTATGTTTCGGGCCCTACTCCTTCCGTTGACTCGACCTGTTCGGATCACTTCGGCGGGGGCAATTCATCTTTTTCTCTTGGCGAGGTTGCCGGGAAGTTGGAAACTCTTGATACTGGGAAGGGTCCGGGACCTGACCTCTTGCCTGCATTCATTTTGAAGAACTGCTGTTCCTCAATTGCACTTCCACTCAGGATATTGTTCAACAGGTCCTTATCAACTGGTGTTTTTCCTACCAAGTGGAAGTGTAGTACGGTTAAGCCATTGTTTAAGTCTGGGAGTCGGTATAATATTGCTGATTATAGGCCTATAAACATTATAAGCGCCATTCCTAAAATTCTTGAGACATTGATACTGGATCGTATACAGAAGGATATATGGTCCAGATTGGTCGAGCAACAGCATGGCTTTACTAAGGGTAGGGGTGTTGAGTCCAATCTATTGGTTTTCGCCCAGTATGTCTTCGATATCTTGGAAAGTGGAGGTAAGGTTGATGTTGTATATACTGACTTTTCTAAGGCCTTCGATAAGGTAGATCATTGCATTTTGAGTGAGAAACTGTCGTCTTTTGGAATAACTGGCATCTTGAGGAAGTGGTTTGTATCATATTTCACCCGCCGTACTCAATCAGTTAAAGTTCGTGATTCCTTCTCCCCGACATACATTGTTGATTCAGGTGTACCTCAGGGTAGTCATTTGGGCCCTCTGTTGTTTCTGATTTATATAAATGACATTACCACTTACTTTAGGTTTGCACGTTTCCTTTTGTTCGCCGACGACCTCAAGGTTTATTTAAGAGTTAACACTCTAATCGATATGCTAGATCTTCAATCTGAACTGACTCGATTGGAACAATGGTGTAAAGATAATAAAGTCATCATTAACCTTGGTAAGTGCAAACATATGAGTATAGTTAGGCGTAAGCAGCGCTTTGTATCGTACTACTATCTGAGTGAGCAATCAATACTTTCTGCGGACATCGTTAAAGACTTAAGCGTTTTTTACGACAATAGGATGTGTTTCAGGGCCCATATCGACCATATAGTTAGTGCGGGATTTCGTATGCTGGGGTTCATTTGGCGGCACTCGTTTGAGTTCAGGGATGTCAACACTTTGAAACACCTTTATATCAGTCTTGTTAGGCCGCATCTTGAGTATGCCTCCTGTGTATGGTCTCCATACACTTATGAAGATTGTGACAGGATAGAACGAGTCCAAAATAGGTTTCTTCTCTCTATGTCGTGCAGGATGGGAATATCGCGAGTAAATTTTTTCCGCAACTCATATGAGATCAGTTCTTCACCTTCCTGCTTTACGTACTCGTAGGATAAGGGCGGATGTATTGTTGTTTGCTAGATTGGTCAGGGGGCTTCTGTCCTCTTCCGACCTTCTATCTTTGTTTGGTTTTCACGTTCCATCTAGAAATGTTAGAGGTACCGCGCTGCTAGCTTTCAGGACTTATAGGTACGATTATACTAGAGCTTCGCCAATTCCAAGAATCTCGCAACATGTAAACACTGCCAGTAGAACAGGCATAGACTTCTTCAATCTCAGATATCCCTTTATTGTGCGTTATGTCAATCGAAGTTTGTATTGATCCGTTAGTTGATTTCTGGAATTTTTGTATTGTTTTCTTTTTTTCTATCAATCTGTATTAAGTTATAATGTATATTGCAATTATAATTATGTATTGGTTTGGATTTGTGAAATTGGGTTTATCCCGTTAATAAATAAATAAATAAATAAATTTATTCTGGTTCTTCGATCGATCTGCGACGTTGTCCATTTTGTTGAAACAAGGTGGTTTTATGTTTGGGGGTAATTTAAAGGAACTATTGTAGATCAAATGATTTTCCATGAATTGTTTTTGATGATTTTTATGTGAGTTTTTTCTATGACATTCTACCTTTTTCAATTTACTTTATTGAATGCGGTTTGTTACATCCGCTATTTTTTCATTTCTTACTTTTTGTACTAATAATTCCCCTTTTCAAATAGTTTTATATTGTTGTTCTTTCGCTCTTTTATATTATATCAATGACCTTCATAATTTAATTTTTATTTTTTATAGTTTTCAAACTTTTTGAATTCTCATTAGTTGAATTTTGCTCCTATCTTATCACTTATGTTGTTTGAAAGTTTTCGCTTGGTTTTGTACTTTGTCTTTCATTGTAGAGCGTTTTTACGTTTGCTTCATAGATTCTTTTTTCGTTTTCAGCTTCCCTTATGTGATTTGTACTTCTGATGATGAGGTGAATTAACTCGAAACATGTAGAGTAAAAATTAAAATCGCACAAGTATTTATATTCAGAATAGTGTTTTTATTTCATACCACAGAGCACAGTTTAATCTGTAATGTGTGTCCAATTGGTTTGAAACCTCCAACGAAATTTGATTTCATTCGGATTAATCACTACAAAAACACAATTTTTAAACGACATTTCAACACCCTGTATCTTTTCAACAGAGCCAAATTTCAAAAAATGGTATAGGAAAATAGTGTTTCGCTATAACAAAAAAAACTTTTTTCCGAATTAATCATTGCAAATTAAATGTCTTCACTATGCATATAGGTTAATATTTATTATAATTAGTTATTACTTATCAGTTGTCATTTGGATATGAATCATGCCGGTTATCAAATAAACTTACAGATTTGTTGTGTAATCTATTTTTATGTCTTCGTATTACAATAATGAATAATAGTTCACTTCATTCATGATTAACTCAACTTAACTTATCGGTGTCCAAATGTATCTTCAGCAAGTGAATCTCCAGAACTACGCAACAATGACGGCTTCGGGGGTGCATGCATATAGGTCTTGAGTAGTGCATTTGGTAACGATGTTGTTGCAAACGAGTAATAATAATAATAATAAACTTTATTGATCCTTTTGGACATTACAAAAACTGTATAGGACAAGTCATATAAAATTACATACATAAGCAAAAAACTACAAAAAAATAAATGACAAATTCAAGAAATGGAGTCTTTAAGGAACTCCTCAATAGAGTAATAACACTTCTTGAGCAATAACAATTTGACCTCTCTCCTGAAAGACCTTCAATTCATCGCTTTCATTCTACTGGGCCTCGTACTGAACTACTCCACAGTCACATAATTCATCACTTGAGTATCCCCACTTTACCAAGGTCTTCTTACAATGGGATACTTCCACCCCGAGTCTATTAAGTGTTCTCCACGTAGCGTAAGGTAAGTGGACTCAAGGTGATATCTCTTCTTTGGCGATGATGTCTCTGGTGGATTTCTTCCTGAGTTCTTCTATTCTTTCTTCAGGTGGCCTAGTTATTGGTTCAGTGCTTTTCAAGAAACTCTTTCTTGAGTTTATTCGATGATGATATGGTATATGTCCATGAGGTGTGTCTTTCACCTTCAGTTTGTGAGGTCCTTTTTTTTCAGCAATGACTTCTCTTCGAAGTTTTGGTGGAACAATGCCACGATAGGATATACCTATTTTAGGGGGCTGGGTTTTAAGGATCCAGATATTATTCTGAATGTCGCATTTATAGCAACATCTACTTCCCTCGAATGTACAGAATTTCTCTACGTAGGGCCGAAGATAGACATAGGGCAGTTGCTGATGTCCGCAATGTCTCAGGTCTGGCACCCCATGATGTACCTGTTAGTTTCCGAATTATATTGTTTCTTGCCATAACCTCCATCTTGGTGTCTTTGGAATGGGTTTTATAGGACAAGGTTCGATCTAGTTTGACACCCAGGTATTTTGGTGTTTTACAGTTTTCTAGTTGTTCTCCTTCCAATCTAACATCAAATTTTCTTTCTGCCTGGTTGTTTCTTGGGTGGAATGCACACACTTGGGTCTTAGTTGGATTTGGTTTTAGATGATTTCCTCTGTAGGAGATTGACATTTCTGAGAGGGCTTATGCTAGAGTTTGTTCTACTTCTTCAAACTTGTTTTCTTCTGCAACTATTACTGTGTCGTCCGCGTAAATAAATATCTTTGTTGGAAAGTGGGATGCCTTTGGTATAGATGGTGTGAAGGATTGGAGAAAAAACACTTTCTTGTGGTAGCCCATTCTTTTGAATTCGTCATCGATTTTCTCATTTCCCAGTGTTACATGGAATCTTCTGTTTTCTAGGATATATTTGATGAATCCTGAAAGTTTGTTGTCTTTCGTCAGAACGTATACTTTCTGTATTAGTTTTTTATGATTAACTGTAGCGTAAGCAGCGCTTGAATCATTAAATGCTACACCAATTATTTTCTTAGATTCGTAACCATCCTCAATATGTTGGGCAAGATTGAGGATCTGACTACAGCATGACTATCCAGGTCTGATATAGCTTGTTCATTTACTAACTGTTCATCGATATGTGGTGTCATTCTGTTGGGGATTAAGCGTTCTAGTATTTTATATAGGTGACATAGTAACGATATGGGTCTATAACTCTTTGGATTATTTGGTGTCTTCCCCGGTTTCAGTAATGCAACTACATGTGCTCTTCTCTAAATCTTAGGAATCATTAACTCAGAGATGCAGTTGTAGAATTTGACAAACCATTTCATTGTTTCATTCCCAAAATATTTTATTTGTTCTGTTCTGATGTGATCTAGACCAGCAGCATCATTAGTTTTCATTTGTTTTATACCTTCCTTGAGTTCATTTAATGTTAAGGGTTCGTTAATGAAAGATTGCTCTTCATCAATGTTTCGTTTAATTTTATCCCGTTCACTTTTCCTTTAAATTTTCCGTTGAGTAGTAATTGATGAGCCACTTGATTTACTGAAACATTTGGTTTAATTTCCTTTGGTTTCGAAGTGTCTGCTCAAATTCTTCAGCATTTGATAAACCTCTATAATTGGGATACACCTGTAAGGCAAAATAGGTATGTATTATTGATTGCCTTTTGATGTCGATATTTTCAATAGTTCCCTTGTTCAACTAAAAAATTGTTTGAAAAATAAGTTCATTATGTGTACCTATTAGCTTATTTTTGTGCTTTCTCTGCATTTTTTTCTCTGAAGTGCAGGGGAACTATTTTCTTTTCTTTTCGCGTTTCTAGGTTAAGTAATAAGTATATGTACAACGAGTTAGGTTTATATAATGCTGAGATTGTATGATGATCAAGTTTTTTCCTTTTTGAATTGTGAATACTGTATTGGGTTGAAATACCTGTTTGTGTTCTTATTTCTAATAAATATATAAATAACAAAATAAATAAAAAGATAATAATTATCCATATTTGGCATTCTCAAAACCACCCATTACCCTGAAAGAAAATATCAAAATAAAAAGAGGATTTGAATCCGTTTGCCTAGGACAGTTTATTGAAGCTTCGACGGCAATAAAACAAACCGCATATAGATGGATCATATTTTCTCCTCTCGCCCTTTTAGGATTTAAGGAAAACGTGATCGTCATATACAAGATCTTTTTCATCCCTTCAATATAGCAGTTCATTCTTTCTGAAAAATGTAATACGAACGTTTATTCGGCAAGAAATTCTGATGAAGCAACATCGAAGGTATCTGAGTTTCTTTATCCATCAAATTGGAGAAACACTTCTGCAAAAATGATGTGAAATTTTCACTATATCAAATAAATTATATAGATTCAGGAAAGCACTGACGTGAGGTCAGGAGCTTTTGCGCGCTTGTTCTAGAGTCATATCCCGAACAATGTGATAACAATACGACCGCCACGAAAAATGAAGAAATACATACAAGGTGTCCAGTAAGGGTATCGGGTATTTGTAAGTTCAATAAAACTAAAAATATTTGTGAGCAATAAAAAAGTTTATTGTTTATTATTGACATTTGATTTGGGGAATAATTTGGAAAAGATGTTGTTATCCAAATGATGACCGTTACGTTGCTGGCACTCTTCTAAACGGGAACGAAGACTGCCAATAACACGTTGATGCATAACTATTGATATTACTGCCATTTCTGACTTGATGTTCTGCTTCAACTAGGTTAGATTCGTCGGATTATTTTGATAAACCTTACTGAGGTATAACCATGCAAATTAGTCAAGCGAGCTAAGGTCGGGACTTCTGGGAGACCAGTTGTTGTTACCCCTTCGCGAGATAACTTTATTAGGGACTAATTCGTTAGCAACTTCCATTGCATCATTTGAGGTATGGCAAGTGCCCCATCTTGCTACACCCACGTTCTTTAGTTGAAACCTGCAAACTCTGGCATCAAATAATGTTGCAACATATCGCAATAACGGTCACTATTCACATTAATTGCTCGGCCTTGTTGATCTACATGAAAATAAGAACCAATTATGCCTTTAGCAGACATAGTGGCCCAAACAACGACCTTTGAGCTATGCAGGGGTCGTTTATGCTTTCGTCTCGGATTCTTCACTGCCCAGTACCGACAATTCTGCTTATTAACATGACCATTCAGGTGAAAATCTGCTTCGTCGCTAAACAGTATGTTGTTAAATCGCTGCAGCTTTTCGTTCGCAAAATTCAGTCGATTGGCATAGTCCGCATCCTTCAATTCTTGAACAAATTGAATTTTATAGGCTTTTAGATGTAAGTCTCTATTTAAATACATTAAACTGACTTTTGCCGCACCCTGTATTTGTATTACAAGAAATATTTTAAAAAAATGATGCCTCTTACTATGTCTACCTACCCCGTATATGTTAACCTAGAGGATGCGTACGACACGATACCTTTAATAAACATGTCAGCGCCATATGGAACATGTACAAGGAAGACCGACCACACAGTGGACAGAAGAAATTGAGAAAAATATGGAGATCGAGACATCAGGGAGAATGACTGGGATGCGGCACAAGCTGTAGGATCTCCCCCTGTATATAAATATTCATTCTTTTGATGAAAATATTTCACTTGTCAAACAATATTGCCTTTAATTAAAATCACCAACACCAGTAAACGAAACATCACATGTTGTATCCAAGATTGAATGTAATAATTGTGAAGGCGTATACATAGGACAGACAGAACAAAAGTTGAAGGGACACAAGTACTCCAAAACACCAACGGCACTTCACAGACACAAAACCGAGAATGAACACACTTTCAATTATGACGAAACAGTAGTATTGGACAGAGAACCAAATAAAAAATCTTTCTTGAGATGATCCGCATAAAACAAAATGAGAATTCCATTAACGACAGATGAGATATTAGGAATTTACACAACATCTATTCCACTCTTTTGAATAATCTAAAATGAACAGACCAACAAACACAAAGAAGAAGAAATTAAATATGACGTGACACTTCTAGAATCAGTTGACATTATAACCTCAATATCATCCAACAAAATAAGTTGAGAAAAGACTGGATATAATCTATTCTTTAAGGTACTATTACATTGGATCTCCATTCAACAAAATATTTTTCAGTTTACGATACCTATAGATTGTTGGTTCGTTTTAATTGTTGTATATTGTATGTGATATTTTTACAGGCTAGAAAAAGGGCACTGCCCGAAACGTTGCCAGGATACATTATATTATTGTTGAAATAAACCCTGAAATCAAATAATATTACTAAACTATTAAATGTACAGGGTAAATAAATATATTTAACACATTCACAACTTGCTATTGGTACGACCATGACCTGTGCTCGAACGATTAAGAACTGTCCAATTTTTTTTGGGAAGATCAAAACCCGGAATGTTTTCAGAAGGATCAGAAATGAGATTTTTATTCGACATTTCATAAGAGTTCCACTCAAACTTCCATAATTCTTTATCGCTAATATTCATATTGAAGAATTTATTATACCAGAATGGTTTAAGTGACTTCAATCTGGGAATTCTATTTTGTGGAATGTATGAAATAATTCGAAATAAATTATGAAAAGAATGATATTTGTTCCACAAATTCAGAGCTGCAGTCTGTCTACGAATATGGGGAGGCACAATGTTAGACAAATCTAGTAACCAATGAACCGGTGTAGATCTTATAATACTAGTAATAATTCAAAAGTTACAGCTAATTTCATATATTTTTCATGATTATTCAGATGAAAACAAGATTATGACGAGATATTGTTGATGATGGAGCTCGTGTTGAATGATTGTTTGGGCTATTACCATCATCTATTGTGGATGTAATGATTTCCGACGTTTCGATAGACATCATCTATCTTTATCAAGGAGAAAAGTAAAAACCTTTTTTGAAAATTATCAATTTTCAAAAAGTCAATTGACTTCTGTCTGGTGTTGCAAAAGTTATAGTTGAGAAACTATCAGTATTTGTATGATTAACCTGAAAGAAATAGAAACAGAAGATGTTTTACATCTCATTTTCAAAATTATTGAATTTAAGCAATTTATTAAGAGTAATTTTGAAGGTTTTTTCTATCAAAAAAGACTCGTTTCACAAAAATTTCAGTAATTCACTTGGATATTTTTTCTGATAAAAATTAATTAAATTTCTATATTCAATCAAAATGCGCGCTAAAACATTTTATTTGACGATGGAAGTAACCCAAAAACAAATGCATGAGTTCATCAAATAAACTTATAATAGGTGATTAAAAATAACTCACTTCAGAAATTCCCAAATTAAAAAGGTATTCTTGGTACTTTTTTTTTAAACGTAGTCGAGGGCCTATTTTTGGTATTAAGTACGTAATTGTACTTTCATCCAACATTATAGAAGAATTTTCATCGATTCCTTGATCTGAAAAGTGCAGCAAAGTAAAGGAAATTCTTGTGAAGATCATTTGTAACGAAAATTTCCTTCGATAAGTCTGTGCACACAAATTTTTTTCCACCGTTTCCCCCAAAATTAATCTTCCATTAAACCTCACTATGAAAATGAGTTATTCAATTTGTTCTACTTTTCGTTTAAAAAAAACTTCAAAAAATTTGGAAATAATTTTTTGTTTACTTCACATCGATCATAGATGAAAAATATAATTTTGACCTATTTTGATTAAGATGGCGTGATGCGGGGAGTACTACGTGTTCAGAGAAAACGCACGACTTCCGTGTTTTTGCTAACCTCTTTTAAAATAAACTATTACTATTCTACAGTTTGAACATATCTGAAAAAATGTTGAAACTTACTGCAAGATACTTTCAGAGAAATGATTGTTTTCTTCGTTGCGATAGATATATCCACTAATACCTAAATATATAACTAACTATATTTTGATACTAACCTTTGAAACGTTGAATAATATCTCTACTCAGTTGAAAACTGTCTAATAGGGTTTCGAACTCCATCAATCACCACTTTATGGATTTTCCACATACAATAATATCGGTTCCGCAAAAAAGGAGGGAAATCACTCAAAGAAACGCGGAACATGCTAACGACAACAACACAACACATGTAGTACTTCGATCAAATAAGGCGCTATAGCGTGATACAAGTGGAACCGCGAAAGAATCGTTATCATTCGCACTTCTTTCGTGAATATTCGTTAGAAAAGCAGGGAAATTGGTTATAAGGTTAAAAAAACAGACGTTTAAAACTAACACTCTGATTGTTCTAGTTTATAGGGTAGAAGATGTATTAGGGTAATATGCAATTTTCAGTAAGCTTCGGCGTATACATTTAAATACCCTTACTATTATGATTAAACGGCATTTATATAGAATTATAGGAGAGGTTACTGAAATGTGATAAACACTTCTAGAAAGATTTAGTTTTTAATCACTATGGTATGGGTATTCTAAATTAACATGCTTTCGTATATACTTTATCGAATTTTCAGATACTGCGTATATAAACGGGAGCAGAAGGACCGTCATATAAACTCATTTTTTTCAGTGTAAGTAATAGCAACGTCATAAACAAATTCCTGAGATGATGTCGTGGGTAAATCACTGAGATATAAATTGAAAATAATAGGAGCTAGAACTGATCCTTACAGAAGACCGTTTTGAAATTGCTACTCTTATTGTCAACAAAAACTTCCTTCTATCAGATAACATATTTTCTAATGATCTTAACATTTTCCTACACTTCAGA
Source organism: Micraspis discolor (assembly GCA_030674115.1). Taxonomy (NCBI): domain Eukaryota; kingdom Metazoa; phylum Arthropoda; class Insecta; order Coleoptera; family Coccinellidae; genus Micraspis; species Micraspis discolor. The sequence goes on along the minus strand of JARTUT010001023.1, from coordinate 2,138 downwards.
TGGGTATAGAGTTTGAAAATTAATCCATCTTTCCACACAGTTTCATATGCCGAAGATAAATCAATGAAAGCAGCTCCTATTTTCAACCTATTATAGAAGCCTGATTCTATGAAAGCTGTAAGGCTGAGAACTTGATCTGAACAATTTCTATTTTTCCTAAAACATCCCTCATCTTTGGCGAATCTCTGTTGGAAAAGCTCCTGATTTTAGGACGGCTCATTAAGATCAGGTCCACAATCCAAATGATGCTGAACCGCATTAGAACCCTCAAATAGGTGAATCAATTCACATAAATGAGACAGAAATATTTCAAAGGCATATTTTATACGAGGACCAATTTCTTCGAAGCAAGATCTTCTCACAGGACAGTATTTCCTCGAAAAGATAGTATTGATTCTAACCATATATTGAGTTTTTTGTAAGAACACACAAAAACACAAGGATTTTGTGATTACAATTTCAATAAACAAACTTTAGCAGGACGTGGAACATCTTTCTCTGATCCAAAACTAGTAATCCCTCACCTATAAGAACTTTTTTTCATAATATCTATTTACATAATGGCTCCGCTGTAAGTCGTAAATAAAGAGATCTACATTTCAAGCCAACCATTACGTGTCGAAGAATGTACAAAGAAACGACGGGAGTCTTTTCTAACTTTAAATTAAGTTTCTCTTCGCGTCCATTATCTTCGACAATCCACCGTCTCGAAAAAACTCAATAATGATTTCAAATAACAATTACCGAGTATAAATTAAGTTATTTACTCTTCACTTCACAATGCGAGAAGATTGCTCGACGCGAAGAAAGGACGATTGCGGCGAGATTAAAAATTCCGACGGAATAAGCGTGGATAATCCGTTGACAGGTCGATTTGTGGGCTACATCTCTATTTGGGTGTTTTCAATTCGCCGAGGGATAATTAAATCGGTCGTAATCAATCAGGAACGGCTGTTTGAAAAGAAATTATCTATGATAACAGAGTTTAATGATGTTCTGCGATAGAAATCAATTCGTTGCATTCTTATTCTAAAATAAATGAATATATATACACCGTTATACAACAATAATAGTAATATTAAAAAAAAATGAACGCACTGACGTGAGGTCATATGGGTTAAACGCTCAAGCTACTTGCAAGTTATAGCTTTCTACACGCGAATTTATTCTCTGGTTTATACGTTTCATTGACAAGACCAGTGAGTGAATGAATAAGCGACAAAATGTTGGTACGACTGTATCTGATATGCCACCGTATGTTTCCGATGCCTGGAAGATTTGATTCCTTTCTCTCGTTGCGATTTCAATCGATTACTCGTATATTATGTGTCGAATTGATATTTTCTTAAATCTTTATTTTTTATTTCTCTTTACTTACTTTGAGTGAATTAAAACCCAGAAATAAGGGATTTTCCCTGGAGCTTTTCCTTGGAGTTTTTCCTTTGAGTTTTTTTCTTTGGACTTTCTGTTTAGAGATTTTCCTTGGAGTTTTTCTTCGAAGTTTAATTTTGGCAATTCGAAATTGTAATTATACCATATGCCACTGCTTTTCCTGTCTAAATGAGCCAGAGACGTTGACATTTAGTTTAAGGAACCACGACTTTGTCTGTTAGGAAAAAAACTCGTCAAACAATATCAACTGCCTTTTAATTGGCAGACACCATAAGCCTGGATCCCCATTATCACAGGGAATTAAATATTTTAAAAATTATGTAAAAAAATTCTTGGATATATTTGTATATTTGATATTTTTTCTTGAATATTAACTCCATTTTCTCATTAAATTTGTATATCTGTAAATATTTATCTATTAACTAATTCTGGTGCCAAATCAAATGTTTATGTCGTCGTTTATGAGTCGTTAGAGACTTGCGGTGCGGGGAGATCAACAGCGTCAGCAGAGGCATCGACCTGTTATACGGGGGTAGGCTCCTATCAGTAGACAGCGAAGTGGTTAATGCTTTTGGCGAATATTTTACGTCCAGTATACCGGAAATCATCAGACAAAAGATTCCTTATAGTGCATATGGCACGACTGGAACTCTTCAGAGCTGCTGCATGTTTTCTACCCTTGTACTCCTTTCGAGGTTCATGACGTTATAAACAGTATGCCAAATAAAAATTGTACAGGTCCGGAT